>BSBK01002455.1:922500-995000 GCA_027943335.1 Chamaecyparis obtusa | reverse complement strand
GAGAGGTTGACACATTCAAAAAGAGAATACTTACACAAAATGAAGTTGAATCATGCTAGACAAGTTGACTATTGGCCCTTCTAGTTTGTTATTTGATAGTTTCCTAACAATGATACATTCAAAATTTACTTATGAGAAAAGACCTAGAACAAATGAAATTGATTAAATAATGAAGGTATGTTAGTTTGATCTTCACTTGGTTTTGAGAATACTTTAATATTCTCTACTTAACAAGGCCAACCATGTGAAGGTGGAAGCTCATCTCACCTCACCCCCCTCCCCCTAATATCAATCTAAATTCCCCATTAATATCTAATTACACACTTCATTCATCCATTTATGAACTATAACACTCAATCAATACAATCACATAACATTCATTAATACGCAACACTAATCAAGAAATCATTAACACATAACAATATTCATTAACATGACATATAATTTAATATTAATACACAACATTCATAGATAATTACTTAAAACAACGTTCTTTCATTATCCAACAAAGTTAATCAAACAAGTTTTATCAAAGAGCATTTTTAAGAAATCATTTCATTTTTGGGTTTTTCTTAGATTTCTTAAGGTAAAGGCTGAGAGGAGCATCAATATCTTCCTCCTCTTGTGGTTGTGATCTCAAATTATGATGCTTCCTCATGTCTTGAGGAGCACGAGGTTGCTGCACTAAAGGAGGGTCTGCTGCAATAACAAGTAAATGGGTTAAATTCACATACTATTTTTTACTGTTACATGTATTTCATTAACTAGTAGAACATAACATGCATTTTTCTTTACCTGACAATGCCACATCATGTACGATAACATTTTGATCTTCCACCACCTCAACATGCTCAACATGCTCTAAAATATTCAAAAAAAGGTTACACGACCAATTGTAATTAAAGATGTTAAATTCTATTAATAATTACGTAATTTATTTCTAATAGAAAATTAATACCTCCACTAGTGTGATACACATCATGGCCTTCATCACGCCTAGGTTTTGTGATAGGATTTGAAGGCTGTAGTGAAATGTCATGTGCATTGTTATCATGAAATAGTCAATTTATGTTTGAAATTAACTATTCAATTTGATTTACTTTTCATTTGACCAATTTACCTGTGTCTCATCTGGTGCAACATATTCCTTGTTATGGCTTTCAAATTCTTGGCATAGGCATGTAACCATGACATTATAGCCTTCCTTCAAGGCTATTCTTTTGTTTTCATCCATGGGCTCTACATTGAATTATGTGCCCTATATTTTTTGTTTAATATCATCACTTTTACATGTATGATTTGATTAAACAAAATTCTTTGCAACCTTGTATATAAAAATTTGATATGAAATTCCAATGCTGCTACTTACAAGTTGAGAGTGAAGTTTCATATAGCCACCAGAACCAAGTTTGTGTTGGCCAACCTTTTTTAATCTCGCTTGTGTAGATTTTGATGTGTCTTGTAGTCTATGAAAAGTTTGAAACATGTTAGATTATATATTTACAAAGATCACTAATTAGTGCATGATTACATTCTACTTAATACTATCACGACATACCTTCTTTTGCCATCTTCTGGTTGAATTCCACTACCCTTTAGCCTTTTCTCTATTGCATCTTCCATTATTTCATTCCACTCCATTGGTGGAATCATAGGAGGACGCTCGTACTTTGGGTTATCCTTTAGAGCCCTTCTATATTGGTCCCTCACAGTCTTTATATGTTTGGATGCTTTTCTAAGAATCATGACACTGTCAAAAGATTTATTTCCAAAGAGGTCCTGTAAATATTTAATGAGCTGATTTTTTAAGTCAGCATTCTGTTCATTCCACCTTTTTTGAAAAAACAAAATTGTTAGATATCATAACTTTAATATAGTATAACAAATGGAAGATAAGAAAAATATTGTACCAATATTATGAAGCTATGTACCTTTTACGTATGGTGGGCCCAAATAGCTTCAATGTCATTTCAAAAAGATGATCATAAAAAAAAAAATTTCCTACAAAAACATCATGGGATTATCAATCCAAAATGAGTTATGTATAAGTAAACTACAATTACATTGTAAACAATAACCATTTTAAAGCACTTGGAAGCTTTAGTACTTTTAAAAGAAACATATTTTTCTTGTTCAACAACAATGTCCCCACAAACGAACCAGTACTAGTAACACGAGCTGATCTAGGAAATGGTTTATATTCACTAGTGCTAGTTTGATTTGTTCTTGTACCAAGTGTAGGTGTATCTATTAGTGCACAAAATAGGTCAATGCAGTGTATACAATTCACACAAGAAAAATAATCAATGCATGATTAGCACATAACAAAATATAGAAAAACAAGGTTCTACCAGTTGTAGTTGGTACAAAGGAAGATGTTTGCAAGCTCCTTGTTGCGGACAATGCATCTACTGATATCGGATTGTTGATCGAAGGAGGCATCTGCACTTCATCATGAGATGAAGAATACATTGTTAGCAATGACATTTGCAATGGATAAAGATTAAATGGTGTACTAGAAGAATCCCAAACATAAGTTGAGTCAATAATGCATACAAAGGTTAAATGAATGGTTAAAGGTTTAAGGATTATTTACATGAAGGTTGTGCGGCACTACAACCCTCACCATATTGACCACATTTCATAGGTGTCAAAAAATCCTGTAAGAAGAACACATCATATTTTAGATCATGCTCCATAAGATAGTATAAAATATAAACATCTATTGAGCTTTAATTATTGCTTAAGATGAATTACTGCTCACATTCATACAATTGACTCTGCGTATCAATTCATCTTTGAGTGCCTCTGTCTCCTCAGTTTTGTTTGGTTCCATGACAAGGTTAAGAATTTCTTTACTATATTTATTTATAATTTGAGTAGCCATGAATAAAAGGTTAGCACTACATGTGATGTCATCTATAAATGCCACCTCAATTTTAGATTGCAATTGATCTGCTGTCATTTTTTCTTTTTCCTATCAATAAGTATTAGGTTGTGACATCAATATCAGTAAAATTCTATCCAAATAACTCTGAAGCCATAAAGAAAAGAACATAATAATATGACATTTGTTTCTATATAATTTGTAGAATTACACTAATGAAGGTTTACCTTTGATGAAGAAGTTGTACTATGAGGAACATCCCCGCCTGTATCTTGAGGTGGATCCATGTTGCCCTATGACAAAGATTAGTAATTCTTAGCAATTAGCAGCGAAATGAAAGTAATAAACTTACCAAAAAAGATTATTAATAAAATAGTAGATTGTATATTGGAGTCAATATTAATTGGAGGCAATTGGTTTAAATGTTATACTTACCAGTCCCATGATAGGGAATTTTTTTGTATCTACATGATTCAAATTGTAATCTATCAGAAGCTCTTCCCCTGCACTTATTGATTTTATCACACATACAAATACATGATTTCCATCGTGTGCCTCAAATATACAATTCGACCGCTTATTAGTTGACACAGGTCAAGAACTATTTATAAAACCTACAATATTCCTTGTTTCTTTTGGCCTTCCATCCATATACATAGCGATCCTTTTAGTTTGATCATTTACTTTGCATTGTATATAATTTGCTGACAATGCATACCTACACATAATTTTTTTATATTGCACAATCCACATCCAATTATTGTAATTGTAACAAGGTCCTACATACTCCATCAATTCAACAACTTGATTATAATTGACCTTTATGCCATCCATGGAAAATAAGCCCAAACTATGTAATGAAGATGGAGCTATGTGATATATCTTTTCGTTAATAGAAAAATCAGTGTTAACTAGAGGTAGTTCCTTGGGTAACCATTCTTTCTGAAGATGTGTGTACCTTAAGGGAACCTTCCTATTAGCTTTGGTCTCATTATCATAAGAACATGACCCCCCCTTAGTAAGAAAAAATTGCATTCATTTATTGAATTTTCTTCTAATATTTTGACCTCTAGTTGATCTCCCTATTTTAGACCTACTAGATGTCTCACTTTTGTCTTCTATTCCCACATTTTCCTCACTTGAGGAAGACAGATCAGAAAAATACCTATTTGGTGATACCTGTAGTCCGTCAAATGAGAGACATAGTAGGATCTATATATTTTGCTGACTAAAGAGAAGGAAACCAAATAATGAATTATACTTGTCAATCCATTTCAAAGGTGTTAAATTTCCAGCATATGTAAATCATTTATCTTAAGTTAGCCAAAAATTACATGATATGTAAGCTACAAATTACATAGAAGACAAAATTTACATGATGAAAAATATGCTCCATGACATTAGAGTTCAACACATAATAACTTAATCATACAAACATACAAGTCAAAAAAATTTCTATGAATAAATCAATACCTCATATGTGACATTGATCATACCTTGACATACATTTCATTGATCATGTTATTGATCATGTTATTGATCATCCTCCTCATCCATGTCATCATCATGAATATCATCATCATCATCATCACCATCATCGTACTTATCACCTTGATCATTGAAATCATTGTCGTCATCATCATGACCAACACCACCACCATCTTCATCTTCATCACCATCATCATCATCTTCATCACCATTATCATGACCATCATCATCATGACCATCATCAACTTGATCAACACCATCTTCATCACCATGATCATGATCGTCACCATCATCACCATCATTGTTAGCATCATCGGAATCATCATCATCAACATCATCAAAATCATCATCATTTTCTTCTTCTTCTTCTTCTTATTCATTGTGTAATATTCATCCATGATCAGCATTTACTTCATCTTTTGATTCTTCAATATCTTCTTCTTCCATCACATTATAATTTACCTGCCTTCCTCTTGGATCATGTCTAACAACAAATGACCAACCCAGTTTATGTGGAACACAAAAGTAAAACACTAGCTCACATTGGCTTGGAAGAACATAGGGCTCATCTCCAACTAGATCAAATGACCTTGTATTAATCATTGTAAATCCACTATCATGTTCAATAATAGTCCTATCAGGATCATTTTTATTCAGCCATAGCCTATACCATTTGATGACAAATAGAACTAATTTGAATGAATTAAATTCACACTCAAGTATATTATCCAAAATGTCATAGTATCAATTTTCAGATTGTTGAGGATGTATGTCATTTCTAGATGAAATATTAGTGACCTCAAAGACTACACTTATCCCAGAATCACAAGTTTTCTTTGTGTAGTCTAACTTTTTATGCAAAATTTATGACCATGGTAGTACATAGCTTTGTGGTGTTTGATCTATAATTATTCAAACATTTCAATATTATTTGCATCGATCCGTGAGTTGATATAAAACTTATGGGTCATGGTTAGTAAACTTGTACGTACCTTTCTACCTCTTAAACCATATGCTATATCAAGTACCATTGGCGTAACATTGGGATCTCCATTACGATGAGGTATTGGAAAGTTGACTATACTAGTGTATATGATTGAGATTAGTGTTGTCATTATGGCGACAAAGTTATATGGAGTTTTGGTGTCAGTGCACTCACTCATAAGATTAGAATTTGGCTACGTATGGAAGACAGGACAGACAGTGAAGTACTTGATGAATAGAGCATCAGCGCACATGCATATAATTGAGTTTTGGTATGAGCCTTTGAAGATAAGCTTTTGAATATGTAATCATGCTAAGTCTAAGAACACATGATCAGATGAGTTAGTATGAAGAAGTTATAGTGAGTTGAAGTGACACAGTCAGTAAGCAGCAAACAAAATAGAGCATGCAGCCTGTTGGGTATATTCTTATTTTTCTAAGGTTTTGTCCAATTTTTGTTTTAGTTTCCTTGTAAATGCCCTGCCTAGTCTAGATCCTATAAAATTCTTGAAAATAGTCATGACCAAGCTTGAAAAAACATTTACCCTAGGTTTTGTCCTCAAAGAAATTTGAATTCATATGAAAACCCTCGAAATAGCCTTAAGTCTTTTAGTTCGTTGTTACTTTTGGGCTGTTTAAGTTCTTAGAAGTGCATGTGACTATTTCCTTTAGTTGTTCACTGAGTCATGTAATGTTATGTCACATAATTAATCTTTCAAGAGAATTGGTGAATGTGTCAAAAATGCTAAGTGTTATCCTTGATCGCGGAGTCTCCAAGTATCATGCGGTTATCAGAAAACTTTAAGTGACTTGGTGAATGCATTATCTCATATTCACGTATTCCTTGGTGGTTCTGTGCTTATACTTAGTGACCTGGTGACAATGGTTATCGCTCATTCTCTAAATCAAGCGGTCAAGGGAAAAGTAATCTAGTGACCTAGTGAGAACCATAGATCATTGACAGGATCAACGGTTATGATTAAATCTCAAGTATTATTGGGTCCTACATGTTTCACTTGGCAAATGAGTGATTGTGTATAGTTTTTTAAGTGTGGCGGCTCTAATAGTTTGGCTTGATGAATTTGGTAGAAAGGGTTGTTTCAAGTGTTTGCTTATTCTCAGAATAAATTAGTGAGAGGCTAAGTAATCTAGCGATTCAGCGAATCATGTGGTCGCAGGTTCTCTTAAAAGAAATGTAAAGGGTAGAATGATTTGGTGAATGGGTGAATCAAAGGATTAGCAAAGTTTCAAGTCTTCAGTCACTTAATCACGTAAAGAAACATTCAATGTTTGAAGTATTGCGAGATTCAGCGAACCCTTCATTCACTGATTCTCATAATCAAATAACTAAAGATTATATGTTTCGGTGAAATGGTCAACTAACCACATTCGCCAAGTTGTGTGATGCTAGCAGTCAAAGCTATATGATTCAATGATTCAGAGATAAGCTGTTTGCCAAGTCGTCAGATATCCAGGCAGTTGGCATTAACATCTAGCGAATGGGTGAAGCATACAGTCGCCAAGTCTCAGAATAAAGGTGATGGTTAAGGAAAGATTCAGTGACTCAGAGAGTAAAAGCTTCACTAGTTCTCTAAATAATTAGGTGGTTAAGTATCTCATTAAGTGAATGCGCAAACCCTTTGTTCGCTAAATCTCCAAGAAAATTGATAGTTAGCCGGGACATTAAGAGAATGGGAGATGACCTTATTCACCAGTTCTCTAAATGATAACTGTAGTCAAGTGCTTGAAGGTATTAACTTCAGTCGCTGATTCGCTAAGATGATGAAAAGTTAAGAATTGCATTATGAGAACCTGCAAAGGCTTTGGTCACCAGTTCTCTAAAAATAACCTAAGGTTAACATTGTATTAAGTGATTATGAGAGGCTTTCAGTCGCTGATTCACTAAATGGGCCTAGTTGGAAAAGGTAATAAAAGAAAAGAAAAGGGACTGTTGCCTACATGGATAAAGTATAGTGTCAAGCTGGAGAGTAAACTAATGAGCCATCCAATCAGTTTCAAAGGAAGATTGCATGATGTAAATAGGTTTAAAGTGCAGAATCTTAATCATTTGCCTCTTTGCCTTGTTTTTGAGTTGTTTAATTTATCTGTCAACATCCAAACACGGCTAACTCAAAATTTAAAATTTGATGGTATATGAAATTGAATGTGGAAACAATTAAGGAGATTTGTAGTAATTGTGGTAGCTATACATATTTGAGCCATATCGATAAATAAGCTAAGCTCATTGTTTCCTATGTCCAAAATCAGTCAAAGAAAATTGTGTCTTTTTGAAGCAGTTTTTGAGCACCAAATAAATCCAGTTTGTAGAATTTGAAGGTAATCCTGCAGTGAAGATGAGTCAACTTGAGAAGAGTGCAGCGTCTTCCAGCAGTGAAGCCAAGTCTAAAAGTGGTGAAGACAAGGGCAAGCCTAATTACTCAGATGAATTCATGAAATTGCTACCTGGTTCCAGTCAGAACAAAAGAGATCCTGATGATGTTTTCGAAGATGTTCTAGGGTTTTGTAGAGATCCTATCATACCGAATAGCACAGGTTATGCTATCTTCAACTTCTTTTATAAAAATAGAGATAGTCATGTCCCTGTATGTAATGGTTGGGCTTTGGGGTTAGGGAAATTATTAGTGCCTGATATATTCCTAGATGCAGATTTAATTGTTGCTCTAGCTAGGTGTTATGACCCTGTTTCTAAGACTATTAGGAAAGAGGACCAGTCATCTTTCGTTACTCTTGATAGGGGCTCATTCATGAAGGCTTTTAATGTCTATACATCCTCTACTAAAATCGACTTGAGCAAAGAAAAGGAGAGATACAAGAATAACATAGGGATAGTGAAGGACCAAATGATGAAGCATATCCCAAAATAGGATAAGTATATAGCTACCCTCCCTCCTCACATGAATGCCCCTTACCAATTTAAATCCCTTCAGCATTACATGAGGCAAACTTATTATGGGTTGTGTAGGGTTTTCGGAATTGATGGGGATGCAATGTTTTTACCAGCTGATCTTTTGATGATTATCCTAGACATCCATAATTCCTTGGTTAATACTGACTATGATTACATTCAGTATATCATTGAAAGAATGCATGAGGGTTTGATTTCTGTCAAGGATAGTAAGAGCCCAATTAAGTTCATGCATTATTCTTTGCTAATGCACTTAATTTTGTTCTTCAACATTAATAGTTTTGATTCGAACATGCTGAAGCCAAGGTTCAACTTTGAAGGCCAGTATAATCTGGTGCAATTATGGGTGAGGAAGTGGAATTCTACTTCCAATGAAGGGGATTTTTTTATCTTTCAGAATATCATTGTTTATCCTATTATAAGGATGTTAGGTATCAATACTACAAGGATGTCCCCAAGGGTCCTTAGGCTCCTACGACCAGTGCAGTTTGTGGACAAATAGGAGGGAGATCATAATTGGGGTGATTTTTACTTGGGGGAAAATGCTACAATTTTGAGAGTCTACGGTTGCCCCAAACCCCCCACATTTGATACCAAAATTTGTGCCTCCAAGAGTTCCTTGTTTGGAATTTGTGTGGTAGTTGATGTGGACAGATAGAGAACTTCTAGCCCCTCACAGGAAGGGTACATTCACACCTAGCCAATTCAAGATAGGTGACTTCCTAGTAGGAAAGAGGGCATTTCTTGAAATTACTGCATGGTTAAATCAGTTCAAAATGGTTGATGGTGCTTGTAGACATGTAGATCCTGAGGACTTTATCAAAATTGCCAGGATGCTCTATATTCCAAACATTGGTGTGATTAAGGAACATGAGGGTTTGGATGAAGAAGATGTAGTTAGAAACATTATAGATGATGATGAGGTCAAAAGGAAATGGAATAGGTATTTTGATTTGATAGACTTGTCGAAACAAGTGATGGCAACCCAGCTTCCTTTTGAGGGTTTCTTCCCTGACCTTCCCTATTTAAAAATAATTGACAAGATGATTGAGATGCATGACACTCTATCAAATTAGTTGGAGAATTTGATTGACCAGAGTTAACCAAAGAAAAGGAAAGACTATTCATCTTCTGATCAAGAGGAGTTTTCTGATGAGTCCCCTGAAGGGAATAGCCCACCACAATTTGAGGCTATAGAGAGTGTTAAGCCTGTTGAAGACCAACTAGAAACAGGGGATTCTCCAGAGCCACCTTTAAAGAAACTGAGGCTTGAGGAAGGAGAGCCTTCAAGGCAGGAAAAATAGAAGAGAATAATTGATAGAGAATCTGCTCTAGTGCCAGGTGATAGGGTTTACCATCACCAATTGAGAAAAGAAATAAGAGAAGGAAAGAAGGTGGCTACTGATGAAATAGATAAGGAATAGTCCCTATGGTTAGAAAAGGATATTAGAGAGGTCTATCAGGAGGAATTTTTGAGTGATGACCAATTTATTAAAACTAATGAATTCAAGAGTTTCCTTATTTGGAATAAGCAAAAAGAAGTGAGAAAAATTCTACCTAAAGGTATGGAGCCAAGTGAAGAGAAATTGAGAGCCTTAGCTTCTTATGATCCTAGGCTTGATCCTATAACTATAGATGAAGCTAGACAATTGGTTAAGTCAAGTGGAATGCTATTGACTCCAGGATGGAATCTAATTTCTACATTCATCATAGATCAAATAAGAAAGCAACCATAGGTTAGCCTATCATATGAAGTTCACATTGGTGATATGATAAGAGGAAGTGGCTATGACCCTAAATCTCAAGCTGTTGCAATGTGGTCTATGGCCCCTAGGACCCAAAAGCCATCTCTATTAAGTATAGAGGATAAAATGGAAGGGAATAAGATTATATGGACTGTCTAGAATACAACTGACCTTGAAGTTTCCAAGGCAGTAACTCATTGGGCTAACCTGAAGGAAGCAAAGATATTTCAATTATCTGAAAGGTATTCAAAATTGTTTGAAAGTGCAAACCTGGTGGCCAAGGATAGAGACTTAAAATTGATGAAGATTAGGCAGTTAGAGGATGAATTGGTAGAAATAAAAGTTAAGCTTGAAGAAGCTTCAAAGGTAGTTGTTTCCCCCCCTGTGCAGATTGAGGTCCCTATTCAGATTGATGAAGAAGTCCCTAAGAGACCTACTAAATATTTGGAGAAGATAAGGATAGAGGCATCGTTGGACACTATGTCAAATATTGTACAATACAGGTAGGATAAGATAATAGAGAAGATGGATAGAGTTTATCAATCAGTTAGCCAATTGCACCAGACCAACAGAAAGGTAAATGAATCATTGACTGCTTTGGAGCCACTTCATAGTGTTTGGTCTGGGAGAAGTTTGTTGTTTGATAAACTTGATAGTCTACAGGAACATAAGCCTGAGATCCCAAGGGTAGTGACAGAAGTTTTTGAGAAGATTGGCTTAGTCAATGCTATTACAAGGTTTTTTAAAGGTAAGTCCAACCAGGTGAAGGCTAGGTTGTTTATGTTTGATAAACATTATAGCAAGTATCTGCCATCAATATGTGATGACAATGGAAATGTGATCAAGTTGGAAGAATGGAAATTGTCAATGGATCAGTTGGCAATTACACAAGATGCTTTCCTTAATAGTGACAATACTTTGGATTTTGAGAGGTGTAATAGCATAATTGACAGTCTTTTTAAAATTGAAAATGATTGCATACGCTTTGTGGCAGAGGCCAAAAATATAACTGACTCCATGTGGGATAAGAAAGTCAGATTATTACAAGAATTGCAGACTTACAACTGGCCATTGGATGATGATGTAGCAGCTTGGGAGAAGCTAACAATAAAGAAGAAGAAGAGGCCAGTCATCTAGCTTATAGAAGAAGAGAAAGAATAGAGCTACAAATGGCACCTGATCTAGAAATTGGGGGAGAGCAAGTTTCAAACAATGAATGATGTAAGTTAGCCGGAATGGCGGTCATCATTCATGCAACAAATTTAGGAACTGCTCTAAAATATCCTTAGACAAAGATGCCACCTGTGAAATTATTGAGAAAAGATATTTGTAATATGTTGCTACAATCTTTTTGTCAGTTGTAATCTTGTCTCTAGTGTAAGATCTTTTATAGCCATCCCAGGCTTGTTGCATCCTTTCAAGGATTCCAAGATGGCTAAGATATATATAGCAAGTCTCTACTCATTATAGGTGGGGGTTTTGAAAATAATCTATAAAAAAGGTTCTGAATAAAAAACCTTATTTTCTTTAAGTAAGATGATACTATATCAATGCATTTTGACCATTAATACAAAATATTGGAGCTCTGTTACTACTATTTTGTTGTCTTTATGTATGGAGTATTTTAGTTTTCTTATGTATTTATATTGCAAGGCATTTTAAATACATTATTAACAAGGTAAATATAGGGGTTAAGCTTAAGTTTCTTTCAAGGAAAGAGTAAAATCTTAGGGGAAGTCTCTGGGAATTACAAATCCATGTATGAATTTGATGACAGTTGTAGGACTTAAAAGGATGATATGTTAGGCATGTCATTTGAGTTTCAGTATTTTTGTTTTGATAGATATATGTGGACATAGGGTTTAACTCTGATGCCCAAGTGGATAAGGCACTGGTTCTAGATCTATTTACATTTATTTGCCACCCAAGATATAAACAATTGATAGATTTTACTTTATCTGTATAAACCTTAATCTAAACTACTCTATGACAAGTTCATAGACATGTATTGTAATGCTTTTTAGAAGCACTGAATGAGGTTAACCTTCCTTGAGTTCAACTCAAAAAAGAAGAAGGATGAATATCCTTAAACCATTGTTTCATGTTGCTGCTTTCATGATTTCCATCATAGTTTTGTGTATCAGGATAATTTGGGCCATACTCAGAGTTTTATCATCTTACTAGGTTGATGTTTGAAAGCAATAAAAAAGCAGTGAAGGAGCTAGTTCACAATTCAGAGCTCAATAAAATATTGAATTGATACAAGTACACCCGCCTGAGTATTTATAGTCAAAGTGAAGAAGGTTTTCTATCCTTAATACCTTAGTGTTTGCATTTTGCTAGATTATGTCCATTGGGATTATATGAGTATTTGATAATCTGCAGATTTGAGCACTAACAAAAATGGTGACTCTGTTGGGGACTTCTAAATAGCTTGCAATAGGTTAGTGCAAATCCTATCTATTGTGCATTTTTAGACCAGCATAAAATAATTTCATTTCTCGCCTAATAGTGGGTGGCATTCTAAAATCTGTGTTACCAGTTGCCAATTGTTGAAAAATCTTGCCAAAATTGTTGTGATATACCATGAGTCAACCAAGGAATACTAGGTCTTATTACAGGGATCACCCAGAAGATAATGCGGGTGATGAGCTTCACACACCAAATAGAAAGCAATGGTCTAGGAGAGGTCATAATAATACTAGTTCCCAAGGCCCTTCTCGAGCAAGATATCATGTCCCACTTCCTCGTGAAGCTTCCTCCTCTTTTGATGATTTTGAACATGTCAAGAGGGTCACGCCAAGTGTGCATATGCAGAAAGAAGTAATCACAGAGGTCATAGAAGTAGGTTATTTCCCTGTGAGAGAAACTCTGGAACAACCAGAAGAAACCTCTTCTACTGAGACTACCTCCTATGATTCTAAGAATTTGAGAGAAGAGGTGATTGCTTTGAGAAAAAAGGAGAGTGAACAACTTGCTGAGATTGCAAATAGGGTAAAAGTGAGGGAACAACAAATCTGTGATTTGCTCCTAGAGAGGCAAGAACTTCTCAAGAGAACCAAGAAAAATGAGACCCAAGTTAGTGATTTAAACCAAGATGTTCAAGGTTTAAATAAGGACTTGTTTGGTGACATGGAAGATTTGAGAAAGAAGGCTCAAGATACTAAACCTAAACAAGGTGAATTTGAGGGAAGAGGCCATGTCCTAAGGAAATTGAATCCCTCTGAAATCCAGAGAAACAAGGAGATTATTACTACTCCCAAAGAAATCCCTGATAAGGGAAAACAAAAATTGGTGGGTATAAATATTAATGAGCCCAAGAAAATTATGGCTCCTCCTAATGTACCTTCTCAAACAAGTATAGACTTGGAGAAGGCTAGAAAAGAAAAGGAAGATTTAGATATTCAAAGGAAGACTTGGAGGCTGCTGCTGATGAAATGAAGAGGAAGATTGCCTTCTTACATGCTAACATGAACACATCCACTAGTAGCTCTATCCCTATCACCATAGGAACAACTCCATTCAGTCAGCCCAATACTTCACTTCCAAATGCTCAAGCTTTTCACCCTGGACAAATATTACCTGGACCAGTTCCTAATCAAGTTCCCCTTATAGCTAGTGGTATAGTGGGAATTGTACCCTATCAAAATGTTGCAACTACCCCCCTGAATCAACCAAATATCCAAAAAAGACCAGTTCACTTGGATAGATATAGGCCTCTATTTTTTGATGGTATTCCTGGTCAACCTAATGCTGTCCCCAATGAAATTAGAAAGAAGATCCGATTATTTACTGGGAATAATGTTATCACCTATGAAGAGCATCTGAATTTTTTCATAGATAAGGTAAATGATTATGAGATTGAACATGAAGATGTCATAATGAAGCTCTTTGTTCAATCATTGATTGAGGATGCTAGGGATTGGTACAGGGGGCTACCTGAGAACAGTATTGCATCTTGGGAAGAATTTGTCAGATGTTTTAAAGAGCAATATGCAAAACATGTGAACTCTAGCTACATGCTCAATGAGTTCAATAATATCAAGAAACATTACAATGAGAGCATGTGAGAGTTTAATAGCTGATTCCAAAAGGCTATGTATAAACTATTCCAAGTATTGAGGCTAGATGATGCAGTCTGCATGACAACTTATTTCAATTCTATGGATGGTAAGATGTCTTACCTTTTGAGAGACAAGAATACCCATACCCTTAGAGATGCTTTTAAGTTGGCCATAAATATTGAGAGTAACTAAAAGGCATCTGGCCAAATGTACAAAAGGGATGAAGGTAGACTGTATAAAGAAACCAGGCCACAACCTGTAAGGCCATCCAAAGAGGAGAATAGAATGGACAAAGGACCTAGTAATAACAAAGACTTCCCAGCAAGGTTTGATAAAGGTGGTAGAAATTTTCAAGATACAAGACCGCCTTATCAAAGGTAGGACAAAGCCCCTAATCTGAGAGATATGCCTTACAAAACAAACTAGAAAGATGGGAGGCCTATTCCTAATAATAATGAACCCCAAAAGGGAAGAGATACACTAGATCCTTTGAAGAAAAATATAGCACATAATGTGGAAAGTACCCCTTGGTGTGTGGCTTGTAATATGCCCCACTCACCATTCCAATGTGTTGTTCCTCAGGCCTTGGGAGAAGAGGCTAATGATTCATACGTAGGAGATTATGAAGGATCTAAAAAGCTTGCTATTAACATGTTCACTACTAAACTAATGGGAGATCTTGAGTCCTCAGATGATGAATTTATTTGCCTTGATGTTGATCATAAGAGGAAGATTTTCTCTGACTATGAACAACAAATTTTGACTCAATCTGACCAGGAAGAGTTTGATAATGATGATTGTAAGACTCATATGGTAGAATCTGGGTCAGATGAAAGACAATGGAGAAAGCCCAATGAAGAAGAGATCAAGAGTTTAACTGTGGCTACTATTACTCAAGCAAAATCCTCATACAATTTGAGGAATAGAAAGGTGGATAATGAGTAGGGAGTCCCTAGATCAGTGTTTGTTAAGAGTAGTCCTCAAGATAAGGATTCCCCAAAGCCCAATGTTGTAAATAGTAAAGATGAAGGGTTTGAAGCTGAAAAGAAAAGGAAACAAGAAGTTATTGCTAACAAGGTGAAGAAGAAATTTGGTAGGTCAAAGGATCACCCTAATGTTTATACTGACTCGCCTACTTTTGATATGAGACATGCCTTGTCACAAATGAAGGTTTCCATCCCTTTTCTTGAGATGCTTAAAATAGAGGAGCACAAAGCAACAACTTTGGCTCTTATAAGTGAGTAGAGAACTATTCCTATTCTACAAGAGGAAGGGAAATCCCTGGACAAGCCAATTGTAATTAATGACATCTCTGATGTATGTGTTGGGACTATTGTGACACAAGAACCCTCTTGTATCAATCCTTTCTACATTACTTTTCTTGTAACTAATTGTTTGCTAAAAAATTGTATGATTGATTCTGGCACCGCTACAACTGTAATGCCTTATCAAGTGATGAAGGAGTTAGGGTTGCAAGTCAATACATCTAGTGGAAGGTGTTATGCCATGGATAACAAGGTAGTACCTATTGTAGGGACCTTGATTGGAATTGAAGTGAAGATTGCTGCATTCCCAGAAGTCACATATAAAATGGATGTGGTTGTTGTTGATACAAAACCTCATTATGGCATGTTATTGTCAAGACAATGGGCTGCAGCAGTGGGTGGAAGGTTACAACTAGATTTGTCATATGCTACCATCCCAATAAATGGAACTAAGGTAAAGTTGTACAGGGAGCCCCGTTCTTCAGTCATGATTGAAGTGGTTGCTCTGGAGGATCTAAATTGTTTTGTAGATATTGACATGAGCAATTTTGTGATTGAAGAAGCAGTACCTCAATTGAAAAACACAGATCCAATCGTGGATGAGCTAATTTTCTAGCAAGATGGCCTGTCGCAAATGTTCTTTGAAGGTGGATGTTCCAAGGAAGGATCAGGAGCTGGTGTTGTATTCATTTCCCCGTCAGGTACTACATTTAAATACTCTTTCTTGTTAACTTTTGAGTGTACAAATAACACTGCCGAGTATGAGGCTCTGATACTGGGATTAGATGTGGCCATAAAACATGGTATTAAATTTTTAAAAGTTCATGGTGATTCCTAGTTGATTATAGCCCAAGTAAGATCTCAGTATGCTTCCAAGGATGAAAAATTGAAAATGTATAAACATGCTGTTTGGGATAGATTAGAGTTTTTCGATGCTTTCAATCTACTTTGGGTAGAAAGATCCAATAATATCATGGCAGATTTTCTTGCAAATGTTTCCCTTAAGAGTGAAGACATAACTCTCACTAGTGTGTCTATGTTAGAGGTCAAAACTAGGCCTGTTGTGCCTGATAATGTATATAATTGGCAAGTTTTCAAGGATGACCTAGATATCCTTAGGTTTATTCAAGGCCTTGATCAATATGATGGTCAGCAAATAGATTTTAATGAGATACAACAATGTGTTGAAGGAAAAGAATGCATCATTGGAAATGAGATAGTCCAATCACCCTCAAATCACATACCTAAAGGGTTAGTGGAACTGGAGGGGATGTTTAAAATAAATGATGGTTTTTTGTCTCAGAAGTCTAATGCTAAAATGGAAGACTTAGAGGAAATAAACCTAGGATCTAAAAATTTCCCCTAGATGGTCTACATTGGCAAGAAAATGAGCAGAGAGATCAGAGGAAACCTGATTAGACTTTTGAAAAAATACAAACATGTGTTTGCTTGGTCTTATGATGACCTCAAAGCTTATAGGGCTGACCTATTTTAGCATGAAATCCCTCTAAAAGAGGAAACTGGGCCTTTTAGATAGAAGCAGAGACCCATTAACCCTTTACTGGCTACCAAGATGCAAGTTGAGTTGACAAAACTAAGAGATGCTGGTATTATTGAACCAATTAGGCACTCAACTTGGGTTTTGAACCTTGTTCCAGTAAGGAAAAAAAATGGTGATATTAGGCTCTATGTTGATTTCAGGAACCTGAATGTGCCTTCACTTAAGGATAACTATGGATTGCCCAATATGGAGGCTATGTTGCATAGGGTGACTAGATGTGAACTCTTGTCAATGATGGATGGTTTCTTAGGGTATAATCAAGTGTTGGTCAAAGAATCAAAGCAATTTAAGACAACCTTTACAACCCCATGGGGAACATATGTATATGTTCACATGCCTTTTGGTCTGAAAAATGCTGGAGCAACATTTCAGAGAGCCATGGATGTGGCATTTGAGGAGTTGATAAATGTTTTAATGGTTGTTTATCAAGATGATCTCACTGCTTATTCCAAGAAAGTTGATGATCATTGTTCCCATTTGGAGAAGGTCATTCTTAAAGCCTTAGAATTTCTTTGAATCCCAAAAAGTGTCAGTTTGCTGTGATAGAAGGGAAGTTACTTGGACACATAGTGTCAAAAGAAGGAGTCAGGATTGATCCTGAAAGAGTAGAAGCAATTAAAAAGGTCCCTCCACCAAAGAACATAAAAGGTGTGCAGTCATTCTTGGGACAGATTAATTTTGTAAGAAGATTTATTGCTAACTTCGCAGAATTGGTCAAGCCCATAGTGAAGTTCCTAAAGAAGGAAGTGAAGTTTGATTGGAACCTTGAAGCTCAGCAAGCTTTTGTAAGAATCAAACAAGCAATTCAAGAGGCCCCAGTTTTGGTATCACCTGATTACTTGAAACCATTTTCTCTATTTTCTTTTGCATCTTTTCATACTATTGCAGCTATCCTTTTACAAAAGGATTAAGAAGGATATGAGCATCTTATAGCCTTTTTTAGAAAATCATTACAATCTGCTGAATTAAATTATGAACTAATGGAAAAGAAAGCTTATGCCCTTGTAAAGTCAGTCAAAGCTTTCAGACCATATCTGGTTTGTGCAAAGGTTAGTGCTTATGTGCCACATGCTGCAGTAAAGGATATCCTATCACAAAGTGAAGTCACAGGAAAGAGGTGTAAATGGATAAACAGGATTCAAGAGTTTGACATTGAAATTCACATTACCAAATTGGTAAGAGGATTGGGACTTGTTAAGTTAATGACTAAGGAAAATATGGACCTTGTCTAGGTAAATAATGTTGCTGCAAATATTGATATGATTACTAGTATTGAAATGCAACCCTGGTACAAGGATGTTATTTATTTTATTAAAAATGCTAAGTGTCCACCTGAATTGAATGATAATCAAAGAAGGAGTCTGAGATTGCAAGCTCAGAGATATGTGCTAATCCAAGGTGATTTGTACTAGAAAGATAATGATGGCATCCTACTTTTTGGTCTGGATAAGCACCAATCAGAGAAAGTGTTGAAGGAAATGCACTCTGGAATGTGTGGAGGACATCATTCTACTCGGTCAACAGCTCATAAAATCTTAAGGGTAGGATACTATTGGCCTGTATTGTTCAAAGACACTCATTCTTATGTTATAAAATGTGAACCTTGTCAAAGGTTTTCTAAAAAATTGAAGTTCTCAGGTGCACTCTTATTGAACCCTGTTGTTGCAGAAGCTCCTTTTGCAATGTGGGGAATGGATTTTATTGGAGAGTTCTCTAAGAAGTCTAGTGGGGGACATAGTCACATTTTGGTGGCTACCGATTATTTCACCAAATGGATTGAAGCCATTCCAACCAAAAGAGCAACTAGTGCCATTGTGATTGAGTTTCTGATGAATAATGTAATCACTAGATTTGGTGTCCCTGTTAAATTGGTTGTTGACAATGCTATGAGTTTTAGGTCACAGGAGATTACTAATTTTTGTTCATAAATGGGCATAGTATTGTCTTACTCATCCCCTTATCATCCACAGCCTAATGGACAGGCTGAATCCAACAATAAGAGTATTTTGTAGATTCTGAAGAAAACCCTGGCAAAGAATAAGAGAAGCTGGCATGTAAAATTAAAGTTAGCACTATGGGCTGATAGAATTTCTAAGAAGAGGGCTACGGGTAAGTCCCCTTTTGAGATGGCATATGGTGCAAAATCAAGGTTTCCAGTAAATAATTTCCTTCCAATCTATAAGTTTATGCAAGAAGAGGATATGGAAATCAGTGATCCACTGCAGGACATAATGGTTCATCTAATTGAATTGGATGAGATTAGGTGGGAAGGACAAAGAGAAAATGTGAAGTTGCAGCAAAAAATGAAGTATCTTTTTCATAAGAGAGCAACTATGAGAAAATTTCATCCTGGTGATATGGTTCTTCAATGGAATGCCAGGGTTGAAGATAAAGGGAAACACAAAAAATTTGAGTCTTTGTGGATGGGACCTTATATTGTTCATCAGACCCATGGTAAGGATTCATATTTTCTGCAAAATTAGGGTGGTGAAGAGCAGGAATTGGCAGTGCATGGACAATTCCTAAAAATTTTCTTCAGTTAACTCTTTTTCCATGCACAGTAGGCTTGCATATATGTGTAGGTGTGTTTGTTTCTACTGTGTGTTTGTTTCCTATTCTAGGATAGGGTTTGTGGTCTACCTCCCAGAGATTCATAAGTTCTTGCTATGATATTACAATCAAGCATCCTCAGATAGAGCCACTATTGGCTATATTCTTATTTTTCTAAGGTTTTGTCCAATTTTTGTTTTAGTTTCCTTGTAAATGCCTTGCCTAGTCTAGATCCTATAAAATTCTTGAAAATAGGCATGACCAAGCTCAAAAAAACATTTACCCTAGGTTTTATCCTCAAAGAAATTTGAATTCATATGAAAACCCTCGAAATAGCCTTAATTCTTTTAATTCGTCATTACTTTTGGGCTGTTTAAGTTCTTAGAAGCGCATGTGACGATTTCCTTTAGTTGTTCACTGGGTCGCATAATGTTATGTCGCATAATTAATCTTTCAAGAGAACTGGCGAATGTGTCAAAAATGCTAAGTGTTATCCTTGATCGTAGAGTTTCCAAGTATCAAGTGGTTATCAGAAAACTTTAAGTGACTTAGCGAATGCATTATCTCTTATTCATGTATTCCTTGGCCATTCTATGCTTATACTCAGTGACCTAGCAACAACGGTTATCGTTCATTCTCTAAATTGAGTGGTCAAGGGAAAAGTAATCTAGCGACCTAGAAAGAACCATAGATCATTGACAAGATCAATGGTTATGATTAAATCTCAAGTATTATTGGGTCCTACATGTTTCACTTGGCGAATGAGCGATTGTGTATCATTTTCCAAGTGTGGTGGCTCCTACAGTTTAGCTTGATGAATTGGGCAGAAAGGGTTGTTTCAATTGTTCACTTGTTCTCGGAATAAATTAGTGAGAGGCTAAGTAATCTGGCGATTCAGTGAATCATGTGGTCCTAGGTTCTCTTAAAAGAAATGTAAAGGGAAGAATGATTTGGCGAATGGGTGAATCAAAGGATTAGCAAAGTTTCAAGTCTTTAGTTGCTTAATCGCATAAAGAAACATTCAATGTTTGAAGTATTGTGAGATTCAGTGAACACTTCATTCGCTGATTCTCGTAATCAAATAACTAAAGATTATATGTTTCAGTGAAATGCTCAACTAATCACATTCACTAAGCCACATGATGTTTGTAGTCAAAGCTACATGATTCAATGATTTAGAGATAAGCTATTTTCCAAGTCATCAGATATCTGGGCAGTTAGCATTAACATCTAGCGAATGGGTGAAGCATACAGTCGCTAAGTCTCAGAACAAAGGCGATGGTTAAGGAAAGATTCAGTGACTCAGAGAGTAAAAGCTTCGCTAGTTCTCTAAATAATCAGGCAGTTAAGTATCTCATTAAGCGAATGCGCAAACCCTTTGTTCGCAAAATCTCCAAGAAAATTGACAGTTAGCCAGGACATTAAGAGAATGGGAGATGACCTTATTCACCAGTTCACTAAATGATAACTACGGTCAAGTGGTCGAAGGTGATCACTTCAGTCATTGATTCGCTAAGATGATGAAATGTTAAGAATTGCATTGCGAGAACCCGCGAAGGCTTTGGTCACCAGTTCTCTAAAAATGAGCTAAGGTTAACATTGTATTAAGCGATTACGAGAGGCTTTCCATCACTGATTCGCTAAATGGCCCCAGTTGGAAAAGGTAATAAAAGAAAAGAAAAGGGACCATTACCTACATAGATAAAGTATAGTGTCAAGCTAGAGAGTAAACTAATAAGCCATCCAATCAGTTTCAAAGGAAGATTGCATGACGTAAATAGGTTTAAAGTGCAGAATCTTAATTATTTGCCTCTTTGCCTTGTTTTCAAGTTGTTTAATTTATCTGTCAACATCCAAACATGGCTAACTCAAAATTCGAAATCTGATGGTATATGAAATTGAATGTGGAAACAATTAAGGAGATTTGTAGTAATTGTGGTAGCTGTACATATTTGAACCATATCGATAAATAAGCTAAGCTCATTGTTTCCTATGTCCAAAATTAGTCAAAGAAAATTGTGTCTTTCTGAAGCAGTTTTTGAGCACCAAATAAATCTAGTTTGCAGAATTTGAAGGTAATCCTATAGCAAAGATGAGTCAACTTGAGAAGAGTGCAGCGTCTTCCAGCAGTGAAGCCGAGTCTAAAAGTGGTGAAGACAAGGGCAAGCCTAATTACTTAGATGAATTCATGAAATTGCTACTTGGTTCTAGTCAAAACAAAAGAGCTCTTGATGATGTTTTCAAAGATGTTCTAGGGTTTTGCAGAGATCCTATCATACCGAATAGCACAGGTTATACTATCTTCAACTTCTTTTATAGAAATAGAGATAGTCATGTCCTTGAATGTAATGGTTGGGCTTTGGGGTTAGGGAAATTAGTAGTGCCTGATATATTCCTAGATGCAAATTTAATTGTTGCTCTAGCTAGGTGTTATGACCCTATTTCCAAGACTATTAGGAAAGAGGACCAGTCAGCTTTGGTTACTCTTGATAGGGGCTCATTCATGAAGGCTTTCAATATCTATACATCCTCCTCTACTAAAATTGACCTGAGCAAAGAAAAGGAGAGATACAAGAATAACATAGGGATAGTGAAGGAACAAATGATGAAGCATATCCCAAAATAGGATAAGTATATAGCTCCCCTCCCTACTCACATGAATGCCCGTTACCAATTTAAATCCCGTCAGCATTACATGAGGCAAACTTGTTATGGGTTGTGTAGGGTTTTGGGAATTGATGGGGATGAAAATTTTTTACAGGCTGATCTTTTGATGATTATCCTAGACATCCATAATTCCTTGGTTAATACTGACTATGATTACATTCATTATATCATTGATAGAATGCATGAGGGTTTGATTTCCATCAAGGATAGTAAGAGCCCAATTAAGTTCATGCATTATTCTTTGCTAATGCACTTAATTTTGTTCTTCAACATTAATAGTTTTGATTCGAACATGCTGAAGCCAAGGTTCAACTTTGAAGGCTAGTATAATCCGGTGCAATTATGGGTGAGTAAGTGGAATTCTACTTCCAATGAAGGGGATTTTTTTATCTTTTAGAATTTCATTGTTTATCCTATTATAATAATGTTAGGTATCAATACTACAAGGATATCCCCAAGGGTCCTTAGGCTCCTACAACCAGTGCAGTTTGTGGACAAATGGGAGGGAGATCATAATTGTGGTGATTTTTACTTGGGGGAAAATGCTACAATTTTGAGAGTCTACGGTTGCCCCCAACCCCCACATTTGTTACCAAAATTTGTGCCTCCAAGAGTTTCTTGTTTGGAATTTGTGTGGCAGTTGATGTGGACAAATAGAGAACTTCTAGCCCCTCATAGGAAGGGTACATTCACACCTAGGCAATTCAAGATAGGTGACTTCTTGGTAGGAAAGAGGGCATTTCCTCAAATTACTGCATGGTTAAATCAGTTCAAAATGGTTGTTGGTGCTTGTAGCCATGTAGATCCTGAGGACTTTATCAAAACTACCAGGATACTCTATATTCCAAACATTGGTGTGATTAAGGAACATGAGGGTTTGGATGAAGAAGATGTAGTCAAAAACATTATAGATGATGATGAGGTCAAAAGGAGATGGAACAGGTACTTTGATTTGATAGACTTGTCAAAACAAGTGATGGAAGCCCAGCTTCCTTTTGAGGGTTTCTTCCCTGACCTTCCCTATTTAAAAAGAATTGACAAGATGATAGAGATGCATGACACTCTATCAAATCAGTTGGAGAAGTTGATTGATTAGAGTCAACCAAAGAAAAGGAAAGACTATTCATCTTCTGATCAAGAGGATTTTTTTGACGAGTCCCCTAAAGGGAATAGCCCAACACAATTTGAGGTTGTACAGAGTGTTAAGCCTGTTGAAGACCAACTAGAAATAGGGGATTCTCCAGAGCCACCTTTGAAGAAATCGAGGCTTGAGGAAGGAGAGCCTTCAAGGCAAGAAAAATAGAAGAGAATAATTGATAGAGCATCTACTCTAGTGCCAGGTGATAGAGTTTACCATCACCAATTGAGAAAAGAAATAAGAGAAGGAAAGAAGGTGGCTACTGATGAAACAAATAAGGAACAGTCCCTATGGTTAGAAAAGGATATCAGAGAGGTCTATTAGGAGGAATTTTTGAGTGATGACCAGTTTATTAAAACTGATGAATTCAATAGTTTCCTTATTTGGAATAAGCAACAAGAAGTGAGAAAAATTCTGCCTGAAGGTATGGAGCCAAGTGAAGAGACATTGAGAGCCTTAGCTTCTTATGATCCTAGCCTTTATCCTATAACTCTAGATGAAGCTAGAGAACTGGTCAAGTCAAGTGGAATGCTATTGACTCCAGGATGGGATCTGACTTCTGCATTCATCATAGATCAAATAAGAAAGAAACCACAGGGTAGCCTGTCATATGAAGTTCACATTGGTGATATGATAAGAGGAAGTGGCTATGACCCTAAATCTCAAGATATTGCAATGTGGTCTATGGCCCCTAGGACCCAAAAGCCATCTCTATTAAGTATAGAGGATAAAATGGAAGGGAATAAGATTATATGGACTATGCAAAATACAACTAACCTTGAAGTATCCAAGGCAGTAACTCATTGGGCTAACCTGAATGAAGCAAAGATAGTTCAATTATCTGAAAGGTATTCAGAATTATTTGAAAGTGCAAACCTGGTGGCCAAGGATAGAGACTTAAAATTGATGAAGATTAAGTAGTTAGAGGATGAATTGGTAGAAATAAAAGTTAAGCTTGAAGAAGCTTCAAAGGTAGTTGTTTCCCCCCCTGTGCAGATTGAGGTCCCTATTCAGATTGATGAAGAAGTCCCTAGAGACCTACTGAAGATTTGGACAAGATAAGGATAGAGGCATCTTTGGACACTATGTAATTGCATAATTGATAGTCTTTTTAAAATTGAAAATGATTGCATGCGCTTTGTGGCAGAGGCCAAAAATATAACTGACTCCATGTGGGATAAGCAAGTTAGATTATTATAGGAATTGCAGACTTACAACTAGCCATTGGATGATGATGTAGCAGCTTGGGAGAAGCTAACAATAAAGAAGAAGAAGAGGCCAGTCATCCAGCTTATAGAAGAAGAGCAAGAATAGAGCTGTAGATGGCCCGTGATCCAAAAATTGGGGGAGAGCAAGTTTCAAACAATGAATGATGTAAGTTAGCCAGAATGGTGGTCATCATTCATGCAACAAATTTAGCAACTACTCTACAATATCCTTAGACAAAGATGCCACCTGCGAAATTGTTGAGAAAAGATATTTGTAATATGTTGTTACAATATTTTTCTCAGTTGTAATCTTGTCTCTAGTGTAGGATCTTTTCTGGCCATCCCAAAACTTGTTGCATCCTTTTGAGGATTCCAAGATGGCTAAGATATATATAGCAAGTCTCTGCTCATTATAGGGGGGGGTTTTGAAAATACTCTGTAAAAAAGGTTTTGAATAAAAAACCTTATTTTCTTTAAGTAAGACGATACTATATCAATGCATTTTGACCATTAATACAAAATATTGGAGCTCTGTTACTACTATTTTGTTGTCTTTATGTATGGAGTATTTTAGTTTTCTTATGTATTTAGATTGCAAGGCAGTTTAAATACATTATTCACAAGGTGAATATAGCGGTTAAGCTTAAGTTTCTTTCAAGGAAAGAGTAAAATCTTAGGGGAAGTCTCTTGGAATTAAAAATCCATGTATGAATTTGATGACAGTTGTAGGACTTAAAAGGATGATATGTTAGGCATGTCATTTGAGTTTTAGTATTTTTGTTTTGATAGATATATGTGGAGGTAGGGTTTGACTCTAACGCCCAAGTGGATAAGGCACTGGTTTTGGATCCATTTACATTTATTTTCCACCCAAGATATAAACAATTGATAGATTTTACTTTATCTGTATAAACCTTAATCTAAACTTCTCTATGACAAGTTCATAGACGTGTATTGTAATGCTTTGTAGAAGCACTGAATGAGGTTAACCTTCCTTGAGTTCAACTCAAAAAAGAAGAAGGATGAATATCCTTAAACCATTGTTTCATGTTGTTGCTTTCATGATTTCCATCATAGTTTTGTGTATCAAGATAATTTGGGCCATACTCAGAGTTTTATCATCTTACTAGGTTGATGTTTGAAAGCAATAACAAAGTATTGAAGGAGCTAGTTCACAATTCAGAGATCAATAAAATATTGAATTGATACAGGTACACCCACTTGAGTATTTATAGTCAAAGTGAAGAAGGTTTTCTATGATTAATAACTTAGTGTTTGCATTTTGCTAGATTATGTCCATTGGGATTATATGAGTATTTGATAATCTACAGATTTGAGCACTAACATAGCCGACAAGAAGTATTTTGATTAGCGGTTATAATATTGTTTTGTTGAGGCTATGCACCTATTGTAAATGTGTTGTAAACATGTAAATCTCATTGTATGTAAACACGCTTGAGCCAATTGATTTGGAAGCATTATATGTAATAGGTTATAGGCTGACTTAGTGAATAGTTTTATTTGCGCCTATAAATAAGACATGTGGCTTTGTATTTGAGCATGGGATGAGATATAGAGTTTATAGAAGAAGAGAATAAGTATGTGAAGAGAAGTTAGAATGATATAGATATTTACAAGAGGTTAAAGCATCAACACACACAAGGAACTAATGAGACAAGAAGTGTCATAGTAGTAGTTCACCTTGCAGATATTGTATGTATCTGATATTCAGAAGGTTGCAACCTTCACCATTTGAGAAGTGAGCTCTAGGATAGTATGTCCTCACCCCTAACAAGGTTAATTATAAAGGACTCATAACAGGGTCTAACCCTTGACAAGGTCATTGTACTTAAGCATTGTAATGACAGCTCCTAATAGGGATAAGGAACATTAATAGGTTCATAATACACAAGTACAATTATTAGTGGGTATTAATTCCCACCGGGGTTTTTCCTTTGGCCAAGGTTTCCCCGTAATCATATCTGGTGTTATGTGTTATGAATGTTTACTTTACTTTCTTTAATATTTAGTTAAGTAATTAAGCTATTGAGTTAAGTTTCAAGTATTATAAATTAATATTATAGAACACTAATTCACCCCCCTCTCAGTGTTCCCATTCCTAACAATTGGTATCAGAGCCTTGGTCCTTTGAAGATGAATTTAACCACTTGAGGATATCATGGATATAGGAGAAGTGAAACATCTGAAGAAGAATCTTGAAGCAGCTCTTGAAGATCTTGACAGATCTGAAAAATAAATTGAAGAACTGAAATTAAAGGTTAGTGGTTCTCAAGTATTTATCAAGAAACTGAGAAAAGATTTGAAAGATTTTTCTACAAGTGATTTAGGAAAAATGGTAAAAAATTTGAATGAGGAAAACACATCTCTGAAGGATCAAATTGAAGAGTTGGATGAAAAGCTATTTAACAATCAGGAAGCCTATTAAGAACAAGTCAAAGAAAATAAGCAGTTGGATGAAGAACTGAGGCAAGAAAACATGAAAATCTTGGAGTTAGAGAACATCAAGAAGTAGATGGAATCTGAATTAAAAGAAGCAAAGAACCATATTGACAAATTTCACACAAGCAAGGATCTAATAGAGTCACAATTGTATGAACAAAATATTAAAGGAGATACCACTAGTATTGGATTCAATGAAGCACACAATCAAATCAATGATATGTGAGGAAGAAAGAAAGCACCAGAAGAATCTACATAAGCTAATAAGACTATAAATAATACTAAAGCTAAAGTTGAACCATCTAAGGATGAACGAAAGCCAGTAAACCGAACTTGTTATGCCTATAACAAGCATGGACATATAGAAAGAGATTGTAAAGAGGTAAGACCTTTTAATAAATACTATTATTCATGCAATAATTTTGGTCATAGAGCTATGAATTGTAGATCAAATCAAAGAAATCAGACTCAACATAACCAGAGAAATCATCCATAGAAAAATTTTAGAAGTCTTCAAAACATTACATGTCAGATATGCAATTATAATGGTCATACAGCTAGATGGTGCAGTATGGTAACTCACATTAATGTGCCGAGGAATATAAGGCCTCTAGTTATTTGTCACACTTGTAACAAAGTTGGACACATATCAAAGTTTTACAGATCACAAGTGCAAAGACATGAAAGCCCTAATAAGTCTCAAAGATCAATTTTGGATGAATCTGGAGAAGTCAAGTTTGTGAAAGCTACAGAAGATGTGAGCATGATTTGGATAGAAGTAAAGAAGGATAATGTTGATGACTATGTATTGGATGCATCTATAATGGATTCACCCTCTACTTCTAGATGAATGACCCTCATGGTCATAGGGGGAGTTAGATTAGCTCTAGACCCCTGCACGGCTCGTATACTCACCCTCAGAGTATGTGCCTTTGGTTATAGTTGTTTGGAGACTAGTTGATGTTGTATGGAAGAGTGCATAGCTTGATTGATAGCACAAATGGAGATTAAAATTCACTAATTACATTCTGTATTATGGCGGCAAGCATTAATGGTAGAAAGTGTTTTTATAGTCACCGGAGATCCATTGTCCTCACATTTGCATTTGATTTCAAGCATTTGGATAACATGAGAGATCAAGCAGTTAGTATTGAAGGATTGCAGTTGATTTATTAGTGAAGAAGTGTGTAATATTGTTATAGAACCCTAGTTTAGTCGCAACAATTCATAAACCTTTTGGAACCCTATTTGACCGATTTATCAAGTAAGTAATGGCCACTCCAATTGTGTTTGATTTTGTTGAAAGGAAGAGATACATTTTCAAGAAGCATCCCTTTAAGTCAGTCTTAGATGATTTGGAGGGGGCATTATCTAGGACTCTGATGGGAGTTATGCATGTAGAAGACATAAACACATACATATACTGCAAGAAGGAACTTGTAGGATTGGATAGAATTAGGTCCCACTTAGAATTAATGATGAAACCAGACATGACATTCCTAGATGAGTTCACACACTTAGAAAACAACCCTATCATAGAGTATGCGACTACATATGAGTTATATGAATCCAAATGGATTAAGATTTTACTGAGAAAAATACATGATGACCTATTCTAGATTGGAGAAGTCCATGTTCAAATAACTACCGATCTCATTTATGTGATGACTGGACTTCCTAAGACTGGCACCATTCTTGCCACTGGTAAGGATGTCAGGAAACAAGTGGAACAAGCTTGCAAGTCCCGTAGTGATAAGCATGGCATGACAATTGAGCTGATAGAGGAGAAGGACATAAAACTAATGTATATGATACTTGGTTATAAGTTACAACATACCAACAGAGTTAATACTGTGTCCACAACCACTATTCTGGCAGCCATCAGAATTGTAAAGGAAAATGGTGAGTTCAACTTGTGTGAGATCTTGTACGTACAGTTGATGGATAGCTTAAGGGTTATTAAGCATGATAAGAGCAAGATATAAAGGTTTGGGTCACTAATAATCTATATGTACTTCCATATTGTTGGTAAAGTATTAGATCTTTACCTTGATAAGAGCTTTCCTACAAAGAAGGTATAGGATACCTGAGAATACTGTGGAGAAGTATAAGGATAGCATATGTTTCATGGTAGATACATACATCACATGCATGGAAGTTGTAGAGCCTTGAACTAAGTGGATTCATCCACTTGGTTATAAAGTAGAGGAACATATTCTAGAAGCTTATGCACAAGTCCTCCTGTCTACACCAAAAGATCCTAATGAGCCCAGATGGGGTACCTATGAGGAGAAGACAAGAAAAGTAGATCTAGTCTTGTACAGTACAACTACCAAGAGAAAAGCATCAAAAATCACTTTTGAGATACTAAAAATTCATGGTGTCACTCAAGTAGATCTAGATAAGGCAAGGGAAGCCAATATTGCAATGCAACTTGAGAGTGCACCCTCTTCAGAAGTACAAATAGAGAAGACTAATGACCCTAAGGAGAAGAAGGTAAAAATTGAAGAAAACACTCTTGTGCCCATAGGTCTACTATTGATCTAGCATCCACACCACCTCTTGAGCCTAGCAGGATGCCTAAGAGGAGGAATTAGATCACCGCAAGTCATCCATCTTTAAGATCCATAAGAAGCCAAGGCAGAAAATTTCAAGCACCTCCTCAGGTAGGATTCAGACCGAATCTTGAAGTATTGAGAACCAGGGTAGTTGATGAAGGAAGAATTGATTAGATAGGAAAATTCTATGATAAATATAGTGAGATAGATAAATTAGAGATCCATGGTATGATAATCAAACACATGATTAAGTTCAAGAAAATAGTTTTGGAACTTAAGACAGTTATACTGGATAATGTATGAAACATTTTTGACTTTTTGAAGAGACAAGCTATAGAAGAAGATCTCAGGATAAGAGAAAAAATATTGGATGAAAGCCTCCCAGTCTGTTAATTTGAAGAGAAATCATTGTTATTAGATTTGGTGAAGCCACACCTAAGAACTAAACTAAGAACTCTACAAATTATGAATAAGGATTATGAGTTGGTAGCGAAGGAGACTGAAAAAGCATTTAAAAAAGTGTTCTTGGATAGACACATGTATCCTCCTACTGCACCTACAACACAAGTCCCCACTGAGAAATTAAAAGCATCTGAGGTCCCTAATGCACCTATGATAGGTCTAGAGGATTCTGTGCCATCAGTAACAGTGCCCACTGAAGCAGTTGAGTCTGCGCCCATGCCTGAAACAAAAGATGACACTACCATTATTGATAATGTTGAAATATCAATGGTGAAAATAGACAAAGATCTTGATAAGTTTGAGGAAGCCTTTGTGAGCACAAAAGAGGCTGAGATTCTATGTGGTGATAATTCACCTAAGGAGAAACAAGAAGTTCAGATTGAAGACTTGACTGGATAGGAAGAAGAGAAGGAAGATGAACCTGTAGATGAGCCCTCTATTGAAATTATAGTAAAGGTAAAGATTGAAATCATGGACAACACACTCATCACTCCCAAGCCATCAGTTTCATTTTTTTCAAGTTTGACCCCTGACACAACACTTCTAGACTCTTGGGGAGAAGAAGATTTAATAAAGATTAGTGTACTAGAAATGGAGAAAGAAAAGGAGAAACAAGTAATGAGGAACCCATTATTTGTTGAATCAGTAAGCATACTAAATATTCTACTGCCTACAGACAAGAAAATATCTAATGTAAATTCAATGGATGATGTCAGCTCCATCTTGACATGCTTTAAATAAAATTTCTCAAGTCTTGAGGAATCAACATCCAAAATTACAGAGGAGAGATATCTTAAGAAGAGATTGAATGAATTGATAGGTAACTTTTCACTTGACATCAATTCTCTCAAAGTTCATCAAGCATTGTTGAAGGAGATAGGAGCAAAAGGAAGGACAATAATTATTGATTGTATGAACAAAGACAAACTAACTGCAGACCTTTCCAAGAAGATTCAGGAAGCATAATCTATGATGGAAGTAGTAAGAAAATAAGTGGAAGATCCCTCCATAGATATAAATATGTGCAATAATGTCTGCCAAGGACAATTGGATAAGATTGAGAGAGAAGAATAAGAAATGGCTAAGATAAGGGCTAGGCAAACATAGTTAAGGCATGCACTTGCACTCTCATTGGATGTACTCAATCAAAATATGAAAGAGATAGACACGACTATTGTGACATATGATCAAGGCCTCTATACATACTTGGAGAAGATGGAGAAGTTAACTTATGCACTATGCACCCATCTCCAAATAGTAGATGCACTTAAGGCATTTTGGTAGCAAGAGATCCAAAACCTTCAGACTGCATACCTAGATGTACTCACTATGTAAGTACATGAAGTTTCATTTTTTAGCACCTTTGTCATTAATGGCAAAGGGGGAGTAGATAAATATGGGAAAAATATAGAGTAGTGTATATTATGTAAAGGGGAGTAGAGTATGTATATGATGTACAAAAAAAGATAAAGATATATGTTACAAAGTATTTTGAAAGTTTTTGTAAAGATGTAGTTTAGCAACTTCGCCATATTCCTTTGTTTCCATTAATGACAAAGGGGGAGTTTGTTGGAAATTTGACTATACTAGTGTATATGACTAAGATTAGTGTTGTCATTATGGCAACAAATTCATATGGAGTTTTGGTGTCAGCACACTCACTCATAAGATCAAAATTTGGCTAAGTATGGAAGATAGGACAACAAGCAATGAAGTACCTGATGAAAAAATTATCAATGCAGGTGCTTATGACTGAGTTTTGGTATGCAACCTTAAAGATAAGCTTTTGAATATGTAATCATGCTAAGGCTAAGAACACATGATTAGATGAGTTAGTATGAAGAAGTCTCAGTGAGTTGAAGTGACATAGTAAGTAAGCAGCAGAACAAAATAGATCATGCAACCAACATGAAGTATTTTGATTAGTGGTTATAATATTGTTTTGTTCTAGCTATGCACCTATTGTAAATTTGTTGTAAACATGTAAATCTCATTGTATGTAAACACACTTGAGCAAATTCATTTGGAAGCATTGTATGTAATAGGTTATAGGCTGACTTAGTGAATAGTTTTGTTTGCGTCTATAAATAAGACTTGGGCCTTTGTATTTGAGCATGGGATGAGATATAGAGTTGATATACGAAGAGTAGAAGTATCAAAAGAGAAGTCAGAATTATATAGAGCTTTACAAGAGGTTAAAGAATTAGCGCACAAAAGGAACTGATTAGACAAGCAGTGTCATAATAGTAGTTCACCTTGCAGATATAGTGTGTATTTGATATTCTGAAGGTTGCATCCTTCACCATTTGAGTAGTAAGCTCTAGGATAGTGTGTCCTCACCCCTAATAGGGCTAATTGTAAAATACTCCTAATAGGGTCCGACCCTTGACAAGGTAATTTTACTTAAGCATTGTAATGACAGCTCCTAACAGGGCTAAGGAACATTAACATGTTCATAATACACAAGTACAATTATTAGTGGGTATTATTTCCCACTGGAGTTTCTCCTTTGGCCAAGGTTTCCCTATAAACATATCTAGTGTTATGTGTTATGAATTTTTTCTTTACTTGCTTTAATATTCAGTTCAGTAACTAAGCTATTGAGTTAAGTTTCAAGTATTAGAAATTAATATTGTAGAACACCAGTTCACCCCCCTCTCAGTGTTCTCATTCCTAACATGAGATTCTTTAACCAATGATGCAACACCATCCCATGTTAATGAGTGACCATTTTCTTGAGATTGTTGAATCCATTCATTCATCCAATCAAGATTTTTTTCAATATACAAATGTAGTGCATCCCACTCACAACCAACTATAAAGAAAACAAATAGACTGCTTAGAAACAACTTATATTGAAGATCTATAAGAATTAATAAACTAAAATAACATCATATAATTACCTCTCACTTTCCTCAATCTACCTTTCTCCATCAAGTACTCCCCTTCAAATTTTTTAATAGAGTTGGGATCCCAAATGCGATCTACATGGATATTTGCTACAAACTTGAGAAGATATTCGCTAATATACACCATGGTCTGGTATACCATATATCCCTCCACCATAGAACCCTCAGGATGTGCTCTTTATCAAACCAAGCCCTTCATAAATTTTAAGTTCCTATCAACCATCCACATTGACCTAGTTTTAATAGGTCAACACAATTCAATCTCCTCAACTTGATGTATGAGGTAGTGTTCTTGAGAATTGAAAAAAGTTGGAGGTAGACACTTTTGCATTTCATAGATAAGCTGGGGAATTTTTCTCTTCCAATATTTTATATCTTTTTAATCAATTTCTTTAGATGATAACCACCTAAAAGAGATTCAACTCTCAAGAACATATAAACAAGATTTTAGAAAAAAAATACAATAAATTACATAAAAAGTAAAGCAAGTCATAAATATAATATCTATACAAAAAGTCTAAGAAATAACACTTCTAACCTCATGTATTCTCCAAGATCATATATAACTTGTTTAACACTATTGTCAAACTGGTGTGGGAGGGATATAGGTAGGACATACTACAATAATTAAAAATTGATCTTTTCAATATATTGTAAAATAATACAATAAAAAGTACATGCAATTTTACAAATATATTGTAAATAGAGAACATGACTTACTTTGACGAAGGTATGCCAATCATTTGTTTTCAACCCTGGCCCAAAATCACCTTTCTTTGATACAAGACTACTTATATTTGTAGAAAATCCTATTGGAACTTTTGTTTTTTTATGACTTCTTTTAATGCATCATTTTGATGCTCAGTTAATAACCAAGGAAGGACACTCATATTTATGCGGTCTCTATTGCTATTTGATTCAATGAAAATTTTCAATGCATGATTGGATTCATGAATGTCATTACAAATTTTGGCATTTTTTTTTTGTCACACCTTCCATCCAATATTTTCCATAGTGTCTTTGTTACATTCTTTCCAATATGCATAGCATCAAAAAAATGCACGATTGAGAGATTCTTGTAGTATGACAACCTACTAAATTAACTAGGATAACTTTTTATTCCTCTAGGAAGTTGGTCATTGATGCCTTGATGACCTTCACGAGCATCAATTACATCATTAGTAAATAAAAGACAATATCAAAATATAAATTTCAAACAAAAATCATCAGATGGAATGACATTACCTCGGTGATTTAGTCTATTATATTCCACTTCCATAGATGAGGTGTCATTCTTTGTGGCCTTGATGTTGTCTCTTCTTTCCCATTAAAAAGATGTTTTCCGATAATTTGATACTTTTGATTATTGTGGATAAAGTTCCTAAAATCATCGAACACCTTCTTTCCTAAACTTCTTGAATGACAAGATTTCATCTTTGGACCAAAAACTGGATATGTGAATTTACCCTTTGTCTGAAGACCTAAAAGATACTGTACAATTGGATCATGTATGCTTATCATGTGCAACTTAAACATACAATAATAATGTGTAAGCATTATAACATACTAAAAATACGTGACCTTAACAATATATAACATACCACAAAAATGAGTTAGCCTAGGGGAATCATGTATTGTCCATACAACCATTGCATGGAATTGAAACTGTCTTTGTCCTATTGGTCTAGAGATGTCATACATAGTGACCCCATTCCATAACTTCAACAAATCATTAATAAGGGGCTCAATATACACATTCATGTCTTTAACTTGGTACTTACCTAGTTGAATGAACAAAAACATTACATAATTATTATGACCATCTTGATGCGGTGTTTATAAATTAATTTACATAACTATTAAATGAAAAAATGCCTAGTACAATCATTGACAAAATTATGTGCTCCCTCTTTATGGACATCCAAGGAGTAATGTTATTGTTAATAACAAAAATACACCACACTGAGTAAACAAATCTCATATCTCCAAATTGATTGACACTGTCTACTACCAATAAAATCTTGAGATTACGAGGTTCTTCTTTAAAGTGTGGCCATGTTGTTTCTATGTCTTTAAATGCAGAACCATCCACAGACATTCGCATAATGTCATCTTGACTTCTATTGCGTGCATGGTAATCCATAAATTGTGCCAAGCTAGTGCACCTGAATAATCATTGAAGATGTGGAATAATGAGAATGTACCGAAGAACCTTGTGATGCACCTTTTTTGTTATTTGATCTGACCGATATCTACTAATATGATAATCAGGGCATTTTGTTGCAAATTCATGTTGTTTATGATATATAATGTGATCATTGAGACATGCATGTATTGTGTGATACTTCATTCCAATTTGATTCATAATGGTAGATAATTCTCGGTATGAATGAGGCAGAATGTTTGATGGTGGTTGTTGGTGCCCAAAAATAATGGATCGAATTTGGCCAACTAATAGGTACAAATTGATACCTCTACAATTCTGGCTTAATCAATCGAAGGCTAGTAGGCCTAATTTCACTTTGAACTATAAAATACTCTATGTTGCACAACTGTGTACATAAACAAAAAAAGTTCCTCCCAAGGTGGTGAATGATCCTTGGAGGAAAGCAACAAATCCTTTGATAATCTCTACTATGTAAAGCTTAAACTAAAACTAAACAACCACTAAGAATCCTAATTGTAATGCTTTGAAAAATGATTAAATTATTAATAAACTACAAAGTATGAACCAAATGACAATTTCCAAATAATGATTAGATCAGTGCCTTCTAAAAACTTGGGCTACTGAGTCAGAAAAATTTTCAATCCTACGTACGATAGGAGATAGTTTTAAAAAACTTGCTTTAATAAGACAATACTATCATCTCAAGGGATTCCATTCAAGATATAACTCAAACCAGATTACACAGTTAGTATTATCAAATTTAACTCTGTTCAAGAGACCGACAAAAATAAAGGAAGATTCATGGATCTTTCAATTGATATTCAAACTATATATTGATTTTGAGTTATAACATTCAAGGAATTTAACACAATGAAACATTCTATAAAATAGAATATCCGAAAGACTAATTGAAAACATATAACTAATAACCACAAATAAAAAGAAATGGCACTTATCTTTATTGATGTTGAAAAACAAGTACATAAGAGTTCATAGTTGTAGTTGTTTATGAAATTCTATTCTATGAAAATCTCTCTTGTATTGTCCCTTCTCTTTACATTTTATATTATGTATATATATGTGTTTGAGTGGCTTTCACACCTCTTTAGGGTGAAAAGACACAACCCTTATTACAAATTATTTTTTAAAAATAATAAACTAACTTAAAAATAACTACCTAACTTTTGGATTTGGGTCTGGTTGAAAAAACAAAACACCTCATGGAAAGCTAAGATTTCTATAAGAGATAGAAAATTTGATTTCCCAAACTGGGTCATTTTTAGATTTGTAAAATAAAACCATCTTCAAGCTCTATTGGCATCATCTTTGCAACATATCAAAATTCTAGCATTTTCAGAAGGCTTTGATCAAAGAATTTTGATTGTTCCTATCACAGAGTTTCCTTTCTTAATCTCCCAACTTTTAATTGAAAATTAATATAATTTTTTCATCCCATTTCATGTACTCCATCATTAATTATTGGGCATGGAGTTTAAGAGGCTATTTTCAGGGTTTTATCACTATATAGGACTCCAAATTTTGCCCAAAATTTAGAGCTCCAACAGGCTCTTTCTAGGGACGTATGCTCTCTATGAGCATAGCGAGATTCCATCTATCTCTAGAGAAGTAGACCAAGTATCCATACTTAATCTGATGTGAAGTAAAATTGGGTGGTCCCGGGCCCCTCAAAATTGAACATTGATCTTTTCCTCTATTGTAGACTTGATTTTGATCATGCAATAGCTCCCTCCTTGTTGCATTGGGTGCATCTTCCTTATGGAAAATTCTCATTGTTTCATCAATGCGGTCCTTGGTATTTGACCTTTGTTTCATCTTTGAGGAATCATTAAGTGCATCATGATTTTTTTTGAATGGAGGATTTGTATGCATTAGACCAGTTATATCAAAACAAAATTTCTTTACTTGGACAACTTCTTGCTCATAATTTTCTTTGTCTTTATACCCATATGTTGTTTCTCATCATAAAATGGTTTTGAAGATAACTCATATTTGTGATACATTATTGTAGTTTTATCAAGAATCTGATTAGATAGGATATTTGGAAAACTTTCAACACTATTCCTCAACACATTCTCCTCATTATGCCTGGTTGATACCATCTTATCTTCACATGTTTGATACAACTTTTGTTCATAGGATGAACTAAAAGATGTCTCACCTCTTGAATATACTTCCCCACACATATTTTGAGTTTCATCATCCTCAAAATTATCATTAGGCCTGTTATCTTCATCATGATGTCGATGGATTTGATTGCATAGAAGATCTTCCTCAAACAATGGATTCATGAACATAGAGAACTTGAACACATCTTCCTTGTATCCTCTTCAAACAATGGGTTCAAGGTCATAAAGAATTCAGACATACATCCATGAGAGATTTCATTTGGATCATCAAGTGTTTCATCAACAAGACTAATATCTTCATTAACATTATTTCCTGAAACTTCCTCATGTTCATGCAGTTCTATTCCATCTCCACAATTTGATCCCTGGGAATTATCATCTCCTTCATCTAGTACCCCCTGAATATGTTTTGATCTATCAACTTGTTTACCATGATGGATTGAGAAAAAAATTGGGTTGTTCCTCTAAATATGTTTATGATATTCTATGTCTAACAAGGCTGAAATCTCTTCCTCACTGAGAGAATCCTCTTTCTCATTTTTATATTCACCGATGCTTGATATCATACAATTATCATCATGGAAAGATCCCTCCTTAGACTATCCAAAAGAGTCTCCTCCATTCACATCTAAAACCTCACTTGAATCATATGCTACTTCATTCTTGCATTCATTCTCCTATGCAACCAGTTCATTATTCATAAGTTTGAGAAAGGTAAGGAACTGATGATCATATAAAAGACCTAGTTCTTGCATTATGTTGAAAAGATCAAAGGATTTAGGTCTGCACTCTAAAGGTATTTCTTGATAGATATTAAACATCATTATGAAGAATTGTACTACAAATTCTTCTCCTTGTTTCTCTAAGTTCAAAAATGCATCCAAAGGGGATATGTAACTTGGATCTTCTTTATCATCACTAAGATTTCCATCAAACATAAGGCCTTGTTCAATTTGATCATAAGCCTCCTCTTCTCTGTCTAAACTATCTTCTTCTAATATCTTAAAAAGTAGCTTCAGATCGGGGTCATCTGGCAAGATTTCCAAGTTTTTGACCTTTCTCATTAATTCTTTTTGTGAAGGCATAATTGTTATAGGTATCCTCTGATACATATTTTCCATCCTCAAGAATAAGTGTGTAGAAGCATCCCCTTCAAACCTCTCCAAACTAAAAATGCATCAAGTAGAGACATACTATGTTCCTCCTCCATGTTGTAGCTTTGGTCTTCACATTGTTCATAATACATGCTATCTTCATCGCTTGCATCATGGAATTCATATAGAAACCATTGTTAAAATTATTTCCAAGATGAAATACTTTCTGTAGGTGATGATTCATATGCCTCTCTTGCATTATCTTTTAATGTATTGACAAATAGTTTCATTGCCTGATCTTCTGCACAAATCTCATGATTCTCTATAAATTCATAAAATGTATCCAAATGTTCAACTGTTGATTCATCCCATTTTCCATGGAACTTTGGTACAAGCTATGAAAACTTAGGGAGCAACTTAAAATGAATACAATGGAATTTCCTCAAATCCAATGGCCTGATACCATCTGGAATAAATGGTTTTCTTTGAAATGGTTGTTTATTCTGATACATTCTGAATATCTAAATTGGTAATAAATTTTTTATTTATACATTAGGTTCTTGTCAATAGAGTCACCACCTCTTTCAAAGAGGAAAACATTACTTATCTCCTTCTGGGTCTTCTTCCTCGGTAGAGTCACTGATTGAAATTCTTTATTGAATAGAGTCGCCACCTCATTTGAGGAATGTCTTGCTTCTAGGTTCTTTCTTCCAGTAGAGTGTTCTTCCAAACAAACTAATATAACTACTTTCTCATTTTGATCTGTGAAATCTAAAATTCTAGATAACTTCACAATATATATTGTGATAAACTCTCCCCAACAGAGTTGCCAATTTGTTGGTGCCCAAAAATGATGGATCATATTTGGCCAACTAACAGGTACAAATTGATACCTCTGCAATTCTAGATTAATCAACCCAAGGTTGGTAGGCCTAATTTCACTTTGAACTATCAAATGCTCTATGTCACACAACTTCGTACATAAACAAACAAAGTTCCTCCCAAGGTGGTGAATGATCCTTGGAGGAAAGCAACAAATCCTCTGATAATCTCTACTATGTAAAGCTTAAACTAAAACTAAACAACCACTAAGAATCCTAATTGTAATGCTTTGAAAAATGATTAAATTATCAACAAAATACAAAGTATGAACCAAATGACAATTTCCAAATAATGATTAGATCAGTGCCTTCTAAAAACTTGGGCTATGGAGTCAAAAAAAATTTCAATCCTAGGTATGAATGGAGATAGTTTTAAAAAACTTGCTTTAATAAGACAATACTATCATCTCAAGGGCTTCCATTGAAGATATAACTAAAACCAGATTACACAGTTAGTATTATAAAATTTAACTCTGTTCAAGAGACCGACAAAAACAAAGGAAGATTCGCAGATCTTTCAATTGATATTCAAACTATATATTGATTTTGAGTTATAGCATTTAGGGAATTTAACACAATGAAACATTATATAAAATAGAATATCTGAAAGACTAATTGAAAACATATAACTTATAACCACAAATAAAAAGAAATGGCACTTATCTTTATTGATGTTGAAAAACAAGTACATAAGAGTTCATAGTTGTAGTTGTTTATGAAATTCTATTCTATGAAAATATCTCTTTTATTGTCCCATCTCTTTACATTTTACATTATGTATATATATGTGTCTGAGTGGTTTTCACACCTCTTTAGGGTGAAAACACGCAACCCTTATTACAAATTATTTTGAAATAATAATAAACTAACTAAAAAATAACTACCTAAGTTTTGGATTTGGGTTTGGTTGAAAAACTAAAAAACCTCATGGAAAGCTAATATTTTTAATGGAGATAGGAAATTTGATTTTTCGAACTAGGTCATTTTTAGATTTGTAAAATACAACCATCTTCAAGCTCTATCAGTAGCATCTTTGCAGAAGGTTGAAATTCTAGCATTTTCTGAAGGCTTTGATCACAGAATTTTGATTGTTCCTATCACAGAGTTTCCTTTCTTAATCTCCCAACTTTTAATTGAAAATTAATATAATTTTTTCATCCGATTTCATGTACTCCATCATTAATTATTGGGCATGGAGTTTAAGAGGCTATTTTTTAGAGTTTTATCACTATATAGGACTCCAAATTTTGCCCAAAATTTAGAGCTCCAATAGTGGTAACAAAAACTCACCTATCAACCTAAAACAACAAATATGAATTGTTAATATAATGAATAGTAATGGTATGCTAACATTGAAGATGACAAAAATGGCATACCTTAGCATACATGACATTGCTACAGTGGATAAACCATTCATAACCTTCATGTTAACCAACAATACTATAGCGGAGAGAAGAGTTGTTTGGGAGCCTTGGTATAGGGGCTCATATGCCTTCTCAAGTATAGGTATATCAAGACCATCTTCATTATCATTATTAGATGCACTAGTACCATCATCATGATCATCTTGATCAGCTATGCTAATACCATCTTCTTTAATCATGTCCTATGGCACATTATCAGCTATGCCAATACCATCATCTTCAATTGTGTTCTCTGCCATAGGATCATCTTCTTCCATGGGAGCATTATCCTTGGCTTGGATATTCACACCTCTATGTTCCTCTGATTGGAAATCCACATTCACTAATTGACAAAAATTGTGCCCCCCTTCAATGTGACCATCTTGCCTACAATAACTCTGGGCTGTTGTGATTAGAATTCTTTGATTCTTTAAGCCCTCACACTTTTTGCAAGGACAATTACATTTATCAACTTTTCTTTGGAACTGAGACCACAATCTAGTAATTGTCTCATTATTTTGTTTTGGGTTCATATTTCTAGGTGTGGACTTTCTTTACAGGTAATTATTCAGGTTGTAAATATACAAAATGTAAACATACAAGCATTATTAGTATCTTGTATATAATCAAAATAATAAAATATTACAATATTATACAATAATTAAAAATACACACACAAATCATGCTCACTAGACCATGAAATATTCAAATCACTCAGGGACTCTTAAATAGAAAATGTACCGTTGATCAAATTTTTTAAAAAAAAGAAAACATAACAGATTTTGCGAAATTGTAACCATATGTTCTTCATGATCTATTCACTTATTGGTTGGTTTGCATGACAGTGTAGAAGTTTTTCATCTAATATGATAGTTTAGAAGTTTTACTCAGGTGGTATCAGAGCAGGAAGATTCTTTTGGGAAGAAGAGAAGGATACAATCTAAGGTTTTGAAGACTTAGAATCCCTTGTTGAACCTTAAAGTTGAATCATCTTGTAAGAGTGTTCCAAGGTGGTGAGTCAAAGTTTGATAGATCTTAGTTTGTAGAGGAAGTCAGATTGAAGGGTAGAAGAAGTTCAAGCCATCATGATTGTAGATTTGGAGAGAAAAGAGACTCATGGATACTCACAATTCAGAACACAATGTAAATGTATGGGTAAGGTTTGTAAAATGGTCATTTCCAGTGGTTCATTTTTCAATTTTGTTTTAGTTAAGATGGTTGAAAAGTTTATTCTACAAAAGATGGTGCATAGAAGACCTTACATGGTAGGACATTGATTCTGACAGAGATCTGTGTACCTAGAGGAGAAAGTGCACACGGACTGATGATGACAGAGATAGGGGAGAATATCTCAGAGGTTGTTGAGGCAATGGGTGAATACATGGATGAAGGCATCCAAGTGGAGACAGTCAAGTGTCCACTTCAAGTTGCTATTGAAAATAGAGAAGATAGGGCTATGAAACAAGCCATAGATGACATGTTTGAATGCCAAGAAGGATGGCATTATGGGGATAAGTTGCAGGAGGTCTCAAGGATGATAGGGACCTTGGAGATTGAAGAGTTCAAGCTCTTGAAGATAGAGTTGAGGAAAGATGCCACAAGTTGGCATAAGAGGATGAAGCAAAGGGTTGTGTGGCCTATCAAAAGGCTTATTTATGAGAGGAATCTACTACAGAGAGAACTCACTAAGAGAGTTCATGGAGTTGGTTATGGGAAACCAACACAAACTACTGAAATGGCCAAGGAGACAAGTAGTCCAAGTCTTGAAGATAAGACAAATTTGTGGGATGAATTAGATGCCATAGTTGAAGAATGGAAAGAGAAGGGTGGAGTTATGAGAGAGTGCCTAGAATAGGGGCATGAAGAGGAAAGAGAGGATGGTGAATGTAATAGAGGTGAATGGCATTATAAGTTCAAGAATGCACCTAGGGGGTCATTAAGGGTCATCTTATTGATCTTAGTCTTGTGAGGGGATCAAAAGACCTATAAGGTCTATGAAAAATGTAATATGGCCTCTAAAGCCAATAAAAGGTTGTAAAAGCACTAAAAGTGCCAAAGTATGTGATTTGCCCATATTGGCAAAACTAGGCTAGTAAGGCTTGTAGGGATATTTAGGAAGTTATAAGGATTTTGATAGGGTTCTAGACCTTAAGAAGGCTAATGCAAAGATATGAACACCTTAGTGGTTATAAGTTGTTGAAGTTGACACTTTAGAGTCAACTAGACAACAAATCTCAATTGTAACTAACCAGTAACAGTCATATAGCTGACTGTTATGGTTGTGCAGGAGGGTAACCATATTTGGAAGACTATTTGGTGGGAAGTAGGCATGTTTCAAGGGCATGTAGAGTTGGTGGTTATTGGACCACACAATGTAACAAAGTTTCATTTAAATAAAACAAAGTATTCTCTACAATTTTCTTCACTAATTTCACAGGTACAGTTAGGAAACTAGATCCAAATGACTATTTGATATGTGATTTTTGGATCATTTTGGATGTGGTAACACTTATTTGAATTCCATTTATCTTTACACTCTTTCACTTCACTATTTTTATTGTATATAAGTCTAGTGCCTTGGTTGATATTCTGAAGACAGTGACTGGCAGGGTACATTTAGTTTAATAGTAGTTTGACATAAAATATATGAAGGCTACTTAGTTTATCTTAGGGATAGAGATAATTTAATTTTAACTTTGGTTGTGTTAAAGGAACTATGTTGACTTTATTTTGTAGTTTTTTAACATGAGAGTTTGTAGATTAATAGGAGTTCACATTTTTATGGGAACATATCATTCAATTGAGCAATGCCCATCTGTATCTAGTGATATGGACATAACTCATGTACCTCATGCTAGTATGCTTGGATACCTTGTATACACTATTTTGCATTAGACTAGACATTATCCAAATAGTGAGTATTTATTGAGTAACTTTTATGGCTAAGCTTAGTAGGAAATACATGATAATAGTCACTAGATTTCAAATATTTATGGTAAATATATATGAAGTATTCAATATTTTATTGTAATTTGTATTATAACTCAATTATAGCCAAAAAAATTTAGTATCAATACTACAAATCAATTGTAGAAATTCATATTGAATGTGTGATCCTTGGACACAGTGCACATAAATTATGCAACATACCCTAAGATATAATAAAAGTAGATGAACTTAAGAAAAGTCTTGCGTATAAGATTTATCTTCGAAGGAAAGGAGGAGAGTATTCAAAAAAAATACTTAGACCAAGTTGTCATGGTCAGTTGAGACAAAGACTCAGGAGTCAGCGATGCACGGTTTTAAGAGATAGTTAAAGTAGAAACAGACCATAAGAGCAACGTATTAATGCAGTGCTATTAAACAAAATTGATGTCAATCATATTGAAAATGTTAGCAAGTTATCTATATTGAGGTATATGACTAGATATAGTGTTGTCATTATGGCAACAAATTCATATAGCAGTCTGGAGTCAGTGCACGTGTGTACAGATGAATTATGGTATGCACCCTAGAAGTTAAGTTGGTTAGACTATATTCTTTCTTAGTCTATGAGAGCATGATTAAATGTGCAAGGATGAGAAATTTATAGTTAGTTGAAGTTGCACAACCAGTGTGTGCCAGCAGAGAACAAAGCATGGAGCCAATAGTTAGTGATGCAGGAGCATCCTGGGTGTAAGAGCAATCTTGCATCACCCAAAAATATTTCTATTTTTGAATTCAATAAGGGCTATCCTGTGCAGAGCTTCTATTTATGGAAAGTTACTATTTTTGGTAATTTTCATCTGTGCTCAGAATGATCTAATTTCTTTCTTGGAGGTTCATTTTGGTCATATAAGTCTGCTAGTAAAGTTTCATTTCCAGATCAAGTGTATGTTGGAAGATATTGAAGATTTTCGGTATTGACAGCAGGGTACAGAAACTTTGAACTTAGTTTTGAAGGCTTTAGAGGCCCCGGATGAGGTCAAAAATTTGGGTGACGGGCGCTTGCGTTGGTCAAGCCTGTAGAGCGCTTCGTGGTGTTTCCGAATTGGGGTTATAATAGCCGAGCGGGTCAACAGGTGATGACTTATGGTCTTCGGAAGTTGGGCCACCTGAAATGGCAAAAAATAATTTTCTTCAAAATTTCTGTTTGGGTTTCAAAGGTTATCTTGAGCCGACTATGATGTAATAAAATGTAAAATAAAATAATTCTAAGTTGGTAAGCCTTATTGGCTAAAATTTTGGAACCTTCCCAGGCGGTGGAAAATTGCCTATATAAGGAAGGCTGTATTATTGTCTTAGGCAGTTCAGAATAGTTCTGGGTAGTAGATCTGGGTAATAGCTCAAGGCTTTGTCCTACAGAATATTGTAAGGAAATGCCCATGTGGCTTTGCATATTGTAATTCTGAAAGTTTGTAATTCCACACTTGTGGAGATAATAAGAAGCCAATTTTCTATTCTTGCATATTGTTGTTGTTTCTCTATTTCTATTATGTGTTTGTGGTATTAAGGGGAGCACCCTTCATCAAGTGGTATCAGAGGAGGAGTTCTTGAGTGTGTAAACAGATCGCGGACTGTGAGGTAGTTTGCACCAGGACCGTGGCTAGGGTTTCAGCGCGCATCGCGAAAATGCCTCCACGAAGGGAACGTGGCGGAAGAGCTGGTGTTGTAACACCTGAGGTTAGAGAGCTGCAGAGACAAGTTCGAGCATTTCAAGAAGAGATTCACAAAGGAATGAATCTTAATGTCAGAGATGAAAGCGAGGATGAAGCCGAAGAAGAATATCAAGAAGGAGAAGCTGAAATTGTGAACCACGAGGAAGAAAGACTTTTTCGGGCGATTTCCAAGATTGGAAAAAGACCTAAGATTGAGGTTCCTACATTTTCTGGAAATCTTAACCCAGAGGAATTGATTGACTGGATCAATGAATGTGAGGAATATTTTGAGCATGAAGATGTTGACGATCCTGATAGGGTCAAATTTGTGAAGGCCAGATTGAAAGGTCATGCGAAGATCTGGTGGCAAGAAATTCAGTTGGAGCGAAATAGAAGAGGGAAAGATAAAATCACAAGATGGGATCGGATGGTGGATAAATTGAAGCGACAGTTCATTCCTGTTGATTATGAGCTTGACCTACTGAAGAAAATGCAGAGTTTGAAGCAAGCAGAAAGATCTCTTCAGAGTATACAGAGGAGTTCTATCGACTTCTCATCAGAACAGGCCATGCAGAAGCTGATAAGGAGAAAGTTGCCCGATACCTTAATGGGTTAAGGCCAAGCATTCAGGAGGAGCTGAATCTAGTTCGAATGAACAGTATTGAAGAGGCATACGAGTTTGCCCTAAAAGTAGAGGAAAAGCTAAACAAGAAGTTTGAGAGTAGACAAAATGGAAGAGGTCGCGGTGGACGATCTTGTGGACGGTCATATGGTGGCCGAAATGAAGATCCGAAAAAGAAGGATGAGGCCAGTAGCAATCAGAATCAGCGAGGAAATAATTCCAATCACTTCCAGGATCAGAATAATAGAGATCAGAGAGGAAGAGGAAGGGGACAAGGATCTGGAAGAGGTGGCTTCCGTGGAACATGTTTTCACTGTGGAGAAGAAGGTCATAGGGCATTTGAATGTCCTCAGCGCCAAGGAAGAACAGATAGAAGAAATGAAGGCCAGGCCAGAGTTGCACATGTAGATGAAGATGCCAGATCATCAAATTCTGAAGATGCTGAAAGAGGAGAAATGTTGATTAACAAAAGAGTCCTGTTGAGTGGTGAGAATGAACCTGAGCAAAGGAGGAGCCTGTTTCACACCAGGTGCAAGTGTGAAGGTAAATGTTGTGATGTATCATTGATAGTGGGAGCACTGACAATTTGGTGTCAGAAGAGATGGTGACAAAGTTGAAGCTCAAGAGATAGAAACACCCACATCCATATCGGATTGCCTAGGTATAGGATGACCACAAGGTCATGGTCAATGAACAATGCCTGGTGAAGTTCAAGATTGGCGGATACCAAGATGAGGTATTGTGTGATATCATATCTATGGATGCATGTCATATGTTGTTGGGTAGACCATGGCAGTTTGACAGATGTGCTGTACATGATGGTCATGCGAATACCTATTCCCTGACAAAGGATGGAGTGCGGCATAAGCTAAAACCATTGAAGGAGACTAAAGAAAAGGTATGTGGTAATGCAAGGATAACTTTTTTTGATGGAAGAAATTTCCTAGATGGTATGAGGCATGAGCATGTATGTTTTGCTTTAATTCCAAAAGCTGGTAAAGAGAAAGTAGAAGATGTTCCTGTAGAAGTTGCAGATTTGTTGAATGAGTTTCAAGATATTGTATCCGATAACGTGCCTAATGGATTACCACCAGTCAGGAAGATCAGTCATCAGATGGACTTGATCCCAGGAGTGAGTTTTCCGAATAAGGCAGCACATAGAATGACACCTGCAGAAAGTGAGGAGTTGAACAGACAAGTACATGAACTGTTACAGAAAGGATTGATCCATGAGAGTCTGAGTCCCTGTGCTGTACCAGCAGTATTAGCACCAAAGAAGAATGGAGAATGGAGGATGTGTACAGATTCCAGAGCAATAAAAAAGATCACAATCAAGTATAGGTTTCCATTGCCACGAATGGATGATATTATGGACTGTTTGAGTGGAGCTGTATATTTCTCAAAGATAGATCTGAAGAGTGGATATCACCAGATTTGGATCAGAGAAGGAGATGAATGGAAGACTGCCTTCAAGACAAAGGAAGGACTATATGAGTGGTTAGTCTTGCCTTTTGGGCTAACCAATGCACCGAGCACTTTCATGCGGCTCATGAATGAGGTTCTGAAAGAATTTCTGGGTAAGTTTGTCATTGTTTACCTAGATGATATTTTGATCTTTAGTAAGACATTGGATGAGAATATGATGCATATTCGTATGGTATTTGAGAAGTTGAGAGAAGAGAAATTGTTGATTAATTTGAAGAAGTGCAGTTTTGTGAAGAAAGAGTTAGTGTATTTGGGATTTGTAGTTTCAGCAGAAGGTCTAAAAATGGACCCAGAAAAGGTACAGGCTATCCTTGAATGGCCTACTCCAAGGAGTGCTACTGAGGTAAGATCTTTTCATGGTCTAGCTAGCTTTTACAGAAAGTTTATCAGAAATTTTAGCAGTATTTGTGGACCCTTGACTGAAACAATGAGAGGGGATAGAAAAGAGTTTAAGTGGACTAAAGGAGCAGAAAAGAGTTTTCAATTATTGAAACAAAAAGTTACAGAACAACCTGTTTTAGCACTTCCAGATTTCAATAAGGTGTTTCAAGTAGATTGTGATGCTAGTGGTACTGCAATAGGAGCTGTTATGAGCCAAGAAGGTAAACCTGTTGCTTATTTTAGTGAGAACTTAAATGATGCCAAGAGGAAATATTCTGTTTATGATCAAGAATTTTATGCTATAGTTCAGGCATTAAAGAAGTGGAGACATTATCTACTTCCTAAGGAGTTTGTTTTGTATACTGATCATCAAGCTTTGCAATATTTGAATAGTCAAGGAAAATTGAATCAAAGGCATTTGAAATGGGTTGAGTTTTTGCAGAGTTATATATTTGTTTTGAAACACAGGAGTGGAAAGTCTAATAGGCTTGCAGATGCTCTTAGCAGAAGGCAACTATTGCTGACAGAAATGCAGATTGAAGTGGTTGGGTTCAAGGAACTCAAGAATTTATATCCAGAAGATCCTGATTTTGGTGAAGCTTGGAAAGCTTGTACAGAACCTGTTACTCTAGACAGGACAAAATGGTTGGATTTCATCATCCAGGATGATATACTATTCAGAGGGAGTCAGTTGTGCATTCCACGAAGTTCTATGAGGGAGAATCTCATCAAGGAGAAGCATAGCGGAGGATTGGCTGGACATTTTGGTCATGACAAAACCCTTGGTTTGGTTAGTGAGAATTATTATTGGCCACAGTTGCAGCAAGATGTGAAGAAGTTTGTACATAGTTGTAGAGTATGTCAGATGGCAAAAGGAGTGAAGCAGAATATAGGGTTGTATCAGCCATTATCTGTACCAGAGAAGCCTTGGGAGGATATCAACATGGAATTTTTTCTTGGTTTACCGAGGACACAACGGGGACATGATTCAATTTTTGTGGTAGTTGATAGATTTTCAAAGATGGCACATTTTATTCCCTGCAAGAAGACTAATGATGTTGTTCATGTAGCAGAATTGTTTTTCAGAGAAGTAGTGAGACTTCATGGTTTGCCAAAGACCATAGTTTTAGATCGGGACACTAAGTTTGTTGGATATTTCTGGCGTACGTTATGGAAGAAGTTGAAGACAGATTTGAAGTTCAATTCATCACATCATCCACAGACTGATGGATAGACAGAGGTGGTGAATAGGAGTTTGGGAAATTTGTTGAGATGTTTGGTTGGAGATAAGCCAACAGGATGGGATTTGATTTTACCACAGGCAGAATTTGCATACAATAATTCTGTCAACAGGAGCACTGGTAAATCACCATTCCAGATTGTATATGGAAGTAGTCCAAGAAATGCATCTGAATTGAGGAAGATAGATAAAGGAGAAATAAGTAGTGCTGAAGCTGAAGATTTTGCAGAACACTTGAAGAACATCCATGAGGAGGTGAGGAAGCATATTACCAAGATGAATGCATAGTATAAGGCTAAGGCAGATGAGAAAAGGAGGTATAAGGAATTTCAGGTTGGTGATGAAGTCATGGTTCATTTGCGGAAGGAGCGGTTTCCAGTTGGTACATATAACAAGCTAAAAATGAAGAAGTTTGGGCCATGTAAGATACTGAAGAAGCATGATTCAGGAAATGCATATGAGGTAGAATTGCCTAGTGAGCTGAATATTTCACCAGTGTTTAACATTTCAGATTTGACAGAGTATCACGAAGGAGGTTTTGAAGATGAGGTTGCAGCAGCACAGTGGAGTATTCCAGCAACTAGTTCAGACACTAAGGAGATCGAAGATATACTGGACAGTCGTGTTGGCAGAAGCACAAGGAACAGGACATATGAAGAATATCTGGTCAAGTGGAAAGGATGGCCTGTTGAAGATTCATCATGGCTGACAAAGGAGGAGGTTAGCCATCTTGGTTTTCCTCTGCACACCTGAGTCGTGACAGGGTCACTTCTCAAATTACCTTGGGTGTCTGATGCAGGAGCATCTTGGGTGTAAGAGCAATCTTGCATCACCCAAAAATATTTCTATTTTTGAATTCAATAAGGGCTATCCTGTGCAGAGCTGCTATTTATGGAAAGTTACTATTTTTGGTAATTTTCATCTGTGCTCAGAATGATCTAATTTCTTTCTTGGAGGTTCATTTTGGTCATATAAGTCTGCCAGTAAAGTTTCATTTCCAGATCAAGTGTATGTTGGAAGATATTGAAGATTTTTGGTATTGACAGCAGGGTACAGAAACTTTGAACTCAGTTTTGAAGGCTTTAGAGGCCCCAGATGAGGTTGAAAATTTGGGTGACAGGTGCTTGCATTGGTCAAGCCTATAGAGCGCTTTGTGGCGTTTCCAAATTGGGGTTATAATAGCCGAGCGGGTCAACGGGTGATGACTTATGGTCTTCGGAAGTTGGGCCACCTGAATTGGCGAAAAATAATTTTCTTCAAAATTTCTGTTCGGGTTTCAAAGGTTATCTTGAGCCGACTATGATGTAATAAAATGTAAAATAAAATAATTCTAAGTTGGTCAGCCTTATTGGCTAAAATTCTGGAACCTTCCCAGGCGGTGGAAAATTGCCTATATAAGGAAGGCTGTATTATTGTCTTAGGCAGTTCAGAATAGTTCTGGGTAGTAGATCTGGGTAATAGCTCGAGGCTTTGTCCTACAAAATATTGTAAGGGAATGCCCATGTGGCTTTGCATATTGTAATTCTGAAAGTTTTTAATTCCACACTTGTGGAGATAATAAGAAGCCAATTTTCTGTTCTTGCATATTGTTGTTGTTTCTCTATTTCTGTTATGTGTTTGTGGTATTAAGGGGAGCACCCTTCATCAGTTAGTATTTTGGTTTGCGATTGTAATGCAATATTGTAAAGGCTAGTGCCCATTGTATTTAGGTTGCCGACATGTCTATATGTATAATTGTAAGCATGCTTAAGACAATTCATTTGGAACCATTGTTTGTAATTAGTTATAGGGCCGACCTAATTGTGTATTTTGTATGAGCGTATAAATATAAGGTGCGCCCATTGTATTTGGTATGGAAGTTGATAGAGAGTTGTAATAAGTAGAGAAAAAGTGTGTGAAGACACTAGAAGATGTATTGGAGCTTTGCTAGAGGTCAAAGCATTAGCGCATCAAAGGAATTGATCTAACAAGAAGTGTCACAGTGACAGTTCATCCTGTAGATATAGTGTGTATTTGAGATTAGAAGGTTGTAGCCTTCACCACTTGAGTGGTGAGCTCTTCGACAGTGCATCCTCTCCCCTAATAGGGACAATTATAAAAGACTCCTAATAGGGTCTGAACCTTAACAAGGTCTACTATACTTAAAGCATTGTAAAGCTACTCCTAACAGGGTAAAGGATCTGCTAACAAGGATCACAAAACACTAGTGTAGAATATTAGTGGGTGTCAATTCCCATCGGGGTTTTTATCTATTTGGGTTTCCCCATAATCATATTGGTGTCATGTGTTGATTTTATGTTTCATGTTTATGTGAATGTTTATTTTAGTACTTAAGCATTTAAGTTCATCATAAAGATTAAAGTGAAAAGTTAAAATATAGTGAACACTAATTCACCCCCCCCCCCTCTTAGTGTTCCCATTCCTAACAATTGGTATCAGAGCTCTGGTCCTCAGCATATAAGTTTAACCACTTGAGGAGATCATGGACAAAGTAGAAATGAAACATCTGAAAAGAAATCTTGAAGCTTCTCTTGAAGACCTGGACAAGTCAGAAAGAGAATCTGAAGAACTAAAGGATAAACTCAGTGATGCTCAATTAGTCATCAAAAAGCTAAGGAAAGATTTGAAAGAATGCTCTACCAGTGATCTAGGGATAATTTTCAAGAAGCTCAATGAAGAAAAAAAATCCTTAAAAGAACAACTTGAAGAGTTTGATGATAAGCTAACTAATAATCAGAAAGTCTATGATGAACAAATCAAAGAGAACCTTCAGTTGAATGAAGAACTAAGGCAAGCTAACATGGAAATCTTGGAGCTAAGAAATAGAAAAGAAATCTTGGAGTCTGAATTGAAAGAAGAAAAGAATCATATTGACAAATTACACACCAGTTTGTATTTGGTAGAATCTCAGTTGTATGCAAGAAGAGCCAAAGGAGACACTAGTTGTATTGGATACAATGAAGCACAAAATCAGATTGACAATATGCGAGCAAGAAAGGATTCACAAAAGGACTTTATTGATGCTAAAAATACTGAAGATCAAACCAAAGATAATGATGGACCACCTAAGAATGACCACAAGCAAGTAGAACACACTTGTTTTGCATGTAACAAGCATGGACACATTACAAGGAACTGTACAAAGGTAAGACCATTTAATGGTTACTGTTATTCATGCAATAAATTTACTCATAGAGCTATGAATTGCAAGACTAGTAAGAAGAACAAGATTCATCAAGATTAGAGAAATCAGAATCAGACAAATGTAAGAAGTTCTTAGAATGTTACATGCCAGATATGTAACTATAATAGTCACACAACAAAACAGTGCAGAATGGTGACTTGTGTCAATGTGCCGAGGAATATAGGACCTCTAGTCATTTGTCACTCTTGTAACAAGGCTGGACATATCTCAAGGTTCTATAGATCAAGGACGCACGGTCAGGGAAGCCCTAAAAAGGTTGAAGAACTAGTTTTGGATCCCGTAGGAGAAGTTAATTTTTCAAAACCTCAGATGATGTGAGCATGATTTGGTTAGAGAAAAAGAAGGTTAAGACTGATGAGAATGTATTGGATGCATCTACAGTGAATGCACCCTCTACATCTGGATGAATGGCCCTCAGGGTAATAGGGGGAGCTAATTTAACTCTAGACCCCTGCGTGGGTGGTATACTCATCCTCAGAGTATGCACCTTTTGACTTAATCTTTTGGGGTATAAAGGTACCTATGTGCAAGAGCACACATGCTGGTTGTGAATAGAACTCAAGTTGGAAATTTTGAAGTGACAGCCTAGTTTATGCGACTTGCATTAATGGCAGAATTTTCACTTTAAAGTACACAAAAGTTATTTGATTTCTCATTGCATTCAAATTTAGAGTGATAGAGAGTAGAAAGAGCCTTGGAAGTTGTTGTGAAGACTTGGAGATTGATCTGTCAATGTTTGTAGTGCATTTGGTCAGTTGTAGAAACCCTAAGCTCATTGCACTGATTCAGAAGCCTTTAAATTATCTCAAAGTTCAGTTGGAAAGCATTTACAAGTAAGTCATGGCCACTCCCATTGTTTATGATGTTGCTGAGAAGAAGAGATATGTTTTCAAGAAACATCCTTTCAAGTCAACCCTAGATGATTTAGAGGGAGCTTTCTCTCACACGCTTATGGGCGTCATGCATGTGGATGATGTTAGGGAATATATCTACTGTAAGAAGGAACAAGTTGGATTGGATAGGCTAAGAGTGCACATGGATACCATGTTGAAACTAGATAAAACATTCATGGATGGATATGCTAAATGGAATGATCATCCTATTGTTGAGTATGCTATGGAATATGAATTCTATGAGACAGAATGGATAAAAATCTTCTTGAGTAGAATTCATGATGATTTTTTTTGGATTCGTGATGTACCAGTAAGAATCACTAGTGACTTGATTCATGATATGATAGGCCTTTCTAGGATAGACACCTTTCTTCCTGTGGGCAAGGATATTAGAAAGATAGTTGAGTAGACATGTAAGTCAAGAAGCGATAGGTGCGGCATGCCAATCGAGCCTATTGAGAAAGCTGACATCAAATTGATGTCAATGATACTGGGATATAGGTTTCATCACACTAGTAGGGTGAATAGTGTGTCTACGGGCACTATTCTAGCAGCCATCATACTTGTGAAGGAAGATGGTGAGTTCAACTTGTGTGAGATCTTGTGCGCACAGTTGATTGATAACATCAAAGATATCAAACATGACAAGTCAAAGATATTTAGGTTTGGGTCATTAATCATCTACATGTACCTTCATATTGTTGGGAAGATATCAAATTTGTATTTGGACAAGTCCATTCCAACCATGCTTCAGATATCTAACAAAGCATCCATTGAAAACACATTAAGGGATTATATAACATTGGAATTGAAGACCTTTAGAGCTAAGATGCAAATGAGGTACAGGATTCCAGAGAGCATTGTGGAAAAGTATAAGGATACAATATGCTTTATGGTTGAAACTGATACAACTTGTATGGAAGTTTTTGTGCCAAGAACTAAGTGGATTCATCTTCTTGGTTATGAGGTAGAAGAATAGGTCCTTGAAGAATATGCGTAGGTACTACTTTTAGCCCCCAAAGATCCTAATGAACCTAGGTGGGGAATATACAAGGAGAAAACCAGAGATGCAAAGCTAAACAATGCATTAACAAAAAGAAAGGTTGCTAAAGTCACCTCAGAGATCTTGAGAATACATGGTGTATCTCAAGCAGACCTTGACAAGGAAAGGGAAGAGAAGATTTCTTTGGAAATGAAAAGCGCAACAACAAAAGAAGAATAAGAAGATCCTAAGATGAAGAAGATAAAAATTGAAAAAGATGATAGTCAGAATGATATAACTGATAACACTCCTTTTGCACCCAAAGAAACCAGTGATTCTAATGCTCCTCTGGAGTATAAGCCAATAGTCAAAAGGAAGAAAGAAACCAGCACTAGTCATCCATCCTCACGAACTACAAGGAGTAGGAAAAACATTCAAGAACCTCCTAATGTAGGATTCAGACCTAGCCTTAAAGTATTGAGCACAAGAATTGTTGATGAGGGAAAAATTGATCAAGTAGGGAAGTTTTATGAATCATACAGTGAGATGACAAATCATAAATACATGATATGATTGTTAAACATATGATAAAGTTCAAGAAGATAGTTCTTGAATTGAAAACAAAAATTCCAGATAAAGTATGGGAGATATTGGATATGTTGAAGAGACAAGCCACTGAAGAAGACTTCAGAATAAGGGAACAAATTCTTGATTCCACTCTTCCAGTATAATCTATTGAAGAAAAGTCACTATTGTTGAATTTGGTGAAGCCACACTTAAGGTCAAAGATGAGAACACTACACCTCATGAACAAAGACTATGAGCTGATCTCTAAGGAAACAAAGAAGGCCTTTGAGAAGGTATTCTTAGAATAGTGCATGAAACCTGTGTCTGTGCCCATCTCTCAAGTACCTAGAAAGAAAGACAAAGCATCAGAGACTATCAAGGTATAGTCTATAAGTCCTTAGGATTTAGCGCCTATAGTGGAAGTACAAATAGAGTTAGATAAGTTTGTACCCATATCAGAATCACTCAAAGATAGCACCATTATCATTGATAATGTGGAGATAGCCATGGTGGCCACTGACACAGAATTAGACAAGTTTGAGGAAGCTTTTGTGAGCACACAACAAGCTGAGATTTTATGTAGCAGCACACCTCCCACTCATCAAGAAGAGGTATTGATTGAAAACATATCAGATGAGAAAGAAGAAGAGAAAATGGAAGAGGAAGAAAAGAAAGAAGAAGGAAAACAAGAGAAAGATGAAAATTATGTTGAACTAACCAAGGTAAAACTAGAAGTGATGGATAGCACTCCCATCACTCCCTCCTCAAGATTGTTGTCAAGTTTGACACCTGACACATCTAGTTTGAACTCATGGAAAGAAGAAGACCTGATTAAGTTCAGCGTCCTAGCAATGGAGAAGGAAAAGGAGAAACAAGTAATGAGAAATCCTCTCCTTGTGGAATCAGTGAACATACTGAATAGTTTGTTGCTTGCGGACATGAAAGTGAATAAGGTACACTCAGTTGATGATGTGAGTATAGTTATCTAACAATTCAAAAGTAATTTTTCAAGCCTTGAAGAATCTACATCCAAAGTTGCAGAAGAGAAGTACCTGAAGAAAAGATTGAATGATTTGATGAGCAACTTGATGAACTACAACTAATTTAGAACTTGAATGAAGAATCTGTGATTAAAGATCACTAAGGAGTTGCTAATTAGATATGCAAGATGATTAAATTAGTATTATGTTGCCATTGATGTCAACTAGCTTGACAGTACTTATCTTGTAAGTTACTATACTGAAACATTTGAAGAAAGGTGAAAGAGATGAAGAACAAAAGTATCTACATGAGGAAGATTTTTATGTCAAATGAGGATAAGGAATACACTGAGTAAATTTTTTATGAGTCTATGACTTGATGATATTAACTTTATTATGTTGCATTCATCTATGATGAATAATAGAGCTGAAAGACACAAATCAGTGTTGTCAGTAAATTAAGCATTCTAGTATACACCGATGGAGTGTAGTGTATACCAAGTGCAGTGTTAACCGAGCTTGTGTTCACCGATGTATTTCTTTGTTAACCAAGCAGAACAGAAAGGAATTAAATGATTAGTTTAGCTGATAAGATTAATGAGCTATAATGTGTATGAAATCTAGGTAACAGATAAAGTTTGTTATGAAGATCAATGGCTAACATAATTCAAGGAAGATCTAATGGAGCAGATTGAAACATGTTACTGACACATTAGCTGAAGAAGGTTAAAGCGACAAAATCAATGAATGAGATTAAGCGGAAAAATCTAATGGATAAAAAGAAAATGATTTACTTGTCTATATAAGAGACATTGGTTTCATTGTTGAAATGATGCTAGAGGAAGAAGATGTTATAGAATTATCACGTGAGTTTTCATGCATTTTGATCATACTAGTTAGTGAGAACCGAACTACAAAACAATTACCAAGCTACAAAGAGTAATTACCGATGGACAATAAGTTGATATAGTGTTGAATCTGAAGTGATATATTGATCAAAAAGATTTGTATGGGCTGAATATTGATCTGTAAACTACAATTGAAGTTGTATCATGGTAGATCATCTACTGTTACATATTTAACCATTGTACATATTCAAATCTCTTAACTGAGTGGACTAAGAAATTCTTTTTATGTTTCATTTATAGAGTGAACATTGTTATCATGTCAAACCTAGAGTGACTGCTAGTTGGATGATAACTTCTAGTTTAAAATCCTCTAACAAGGTCACACCTAACAGTGTGTTTTTAACCTTTAACAGGGTTGGGTCTTCATTGACCTCACTTCAGAAGAGTGAACATTTTTGGGTTGTCGGTCCTAGGTGGTTTTTCCCTTCACAGGGTTTCCATGTTAAATCTCTTGTGTTATGTGTTGATTGTGATATTTGTTTGTTATCATACTTTTCATATTACGTGTTAGATTTGATTGGTAACTACTATAAGTTTTTAGACTGATAATCTATAAAAGCACAGACAGTGAAAGTATTTTATGTTTACCAAGTAGTAGAAGTTGAAGAATTTGTTTTGGATTATACATTTTGTTTTGGGACACTGGATAACTGATTCACCCCCCTCTCAGTTATTCTAACAATTGGTATCAGAGCAGTGGTTGCTTAGAATAGAGTTTTAAGGACTCCAGCACAAAGATCTCAAGATGTATAAGAGGGAAGTGCCAAAGCTAGATGATTTTGCACATATCTAGAATTGGGAATTCTGCACTAGAACTAATGAAGAATGGCTACATTGAACCAACACTAGGTCCCTTAACCCTTGATCAACTGAAAGACAGGCATGAACATAATATTACTATGATGGAACTTGATGCTGCCTATACCGATGCTGAATTTGAAGACATTAAGGGATGCACTACTGCCAAAGCCATGTGGGATAAAGTGACTTTAATATATAGTGGAGATTTGAATGTTAAAAGAGCAAGAGTAGAAAGCCTAAGAAGTCGATTTGATGATATGAAGATGAAAGAAGGTGAGAACATTGTGCAATACACAAATATACTAAAAGAGGTAGTACATGATATTAGAGCATCAGATGGAATTATTGAGGATGAAACAGTGATAAGCAAGATTCTCAAAACTTTACTACCAGTTTATGCAATCAGGATCTCTACAATTCATGAAATAAGAGCTACATCCAACCTTACTCTTGACACACTGATTGGTAAGCTTACAACCTTTGAATTGAATAACTTTGACAATAGTGTTGTACCTTCTATTGAATCCACTTTCATGTTTTCTTTGAAGATTGGTAAGTCTAGTAGCATGAATAATAAGAATAATGATAGTGGTAGTAATACTGATGATGAACTTGATGAGCTTGAAGCTCTTATGGCTAGAAGGTTACCCAAAGGTAAAGGAAGGTATAGAGGTAAGATACCTTTGGCATGCTTTAATTGTAAAGAAGTTGGCCACATCACTGCTAGACGTCTGAATAAAGATGCTGATAGATCCAAAGACCGATCTGAAGGAAGCTATGGAAGAAGAGTCAATAGAGGCTACCGACACAACAACAGAGACAACTGAGATAGCTATGACAAAGGGAAAAAGGTATGTTACATAGCTAAAGATATTGAATCTGAATCTGATACTAATGATGATGTAGAAGTAGCATTTTTTTCTATGAAAGATGACTCAGAGGAAGAAGAGAAACATGAAGAAACAACATTGATCTCTAAAGTAAGTAGAAATGATACATGGATCATAGACAGTGGCTGTACACATCATATGACTGGTGATGTAGAGAAATTTGACCAACTTGATGAATACGATGGAGGATCTATTAGGATGGGAAATGATGCACCCTGTATGGTAAGAGGTAAATGTTCACTGATGATAAATGATAGAATAAAATGTGAAAATGCATACTGGGTAGATGGACTGAACTATAATTTGTTAAGTGTGGCACAACTGAATAATTCAGGCCACTGACTTGCTTTTGAGAGCAAAAAGGTAAAAATCTATGATGATGGAGGAAGACTTGTCAGAACCGGTACACAATCTAGAGGTAATCTATTTTATCTTGATATTGATCAGTCTTCTTGGTTATTAATGAAGGATGAAGATGCATGGTTGTGGCATAAAAGGTTATGCCATGTGAACTTTGATAACATGATCAAGATTAGTAAGAAGAAAAGAGTTAGAGGGTTGCCTAACTTGTCAAAACCTAGTCATGCTATGTGTCATGAATGTCAGAAAGGTAAGATGACTAAGTCTAGTTTTAAAAGAAAAGACTACTCAATAAAGAAGATACTTGAGTTGGTTCATACCGACCTATGTGGTCCTATAAGAACTCAAAGTTATTATGGTGATAGATACTTTATTCTTTTTGTTGATGACTATACTAGATTGATGATAGTTATGTTCTTAAAAGAAAAATTTGAAGCATTTAAGATGTTTAAGTGGTATAAGATAAAGGTAGAAAAAGAGATTGGAAAAGAATTAAAATGCTTAAGATCTGATAGAGGAGGTGAATTTATCTTTGATGAATTTATGAATTTTTGTAATGAGCATGGTATCAAAAGACATGTCTCTGCACCGAGAACACCTTAGCAAAATGGGATTTCTGAAAGCAGGAACATGTCAATAATTGGTTGTGCAAGAACACTAATGTTGCAAAAGAATATTTCTCAGACGTACTAGAGGGAAGCTATCAATACAACTATATATGTTCTTAATCGAGTACAACTAAAGAAGGACACCGACCAGACACCCTATGAGCTATGGTTTGGACACAAACCTACTGTAAGTTATTTTAGGATTTTTGGAAGAAAATAATTTATTTTGAAAGATGAGAGAAATGGGAAATTTGATTCTAAAGGTGATGAAGGAATATTCTTAGGATATTCTACTAAGATTAAAGCATATAAATGTATGAATAAGGTTACAAATAAGATAATTGAAAGTACTAATGTCTATGTTGATGAGTTTGATGACAAGAATGTAGAGGAAAGTAGAAAGGAACTGGAAGACTATGGCAGATTCACTTACATTGAACATCCTTATTATCTACCAAAGTTGCAACCTGTGATAATTGATCAGTAGGAAAGTAACCTCAAGGAATAGGAAAGGGAAATCGATGAACAAGATGGAGCTACCGAGAAAGCACATGAACCTGAATAGGATGAACAAGAAAGAAGAAACTGAGTACTAACTAGTTTTGTCAGGAGACATCATCCTAAGACACAAATTATTGGAGATAGAAAAGCTGACATGCAGATAAGAAGAAAAGCAAGACAAGGTACATGTCTAGTTTGTGAATTTGAACCAAAAAATGTGAAATTTGCATTAGAGAATGAGGAATGGGTTAATGCAATGAAAGAGAAAATAGAACAAATAGAGAAAAAAAAAACCTCATCCTTAGTACCCCAACCTAAAGATAAGAATGTTATCGTTACTAAGTGGATATTCAGGAACAAACTGAATGAAAATGGTGAGGTGACAAGAAATAAAGCTAGATTGGTATGCAAGGGATATGCACAGAAAGAAGGCATTGATTATGGTGAGAAATTTGCACCTATTGCTAGATTGGAAGGAGTTAGAATGCTACTTGCATAGGCTACACACAAGAAATTTAAAGTTTATCAAATGGATGTGAAGTCAACATTTCTGGATGGTATACTTGAAGAAGAGGTCTATATAGAACAACTTAAAGGATTCATTGATCCAGACAACAAAGACATGGTATGTAGATTACATAAAGCTTTATATGGTTTGAAGCAAGCACTGAGAGCCTGGTATGAAAGGCTACATACTTACTTGTTAAGTATTGGATTTGTTAGAACTAGTAAGAATAGCAATTTATACATGAAAGGTGATACTGGTGAAACTATTATTATTGCTGAGATATTTGTTGATGATATTATTTTTCGAGGTCAAGATCATGTATGTAAATCTTTTTCTGATGAGATGAGAAAAGAGTTTGAGATGTCTATGTTCAAAGAGATTAAATTCTTTCTAGGACTACAAGTGATTCAGCAGAGTGATGGGATATTCATTTCATAATCTAAATACATAAAGGAAGTCTTGAAGACATTTGGCATGAAAGATGCTAAACCTGTGGGAACACCAATGGCTATTGGATGTAAACTAACAAAGGGAGATGAAACTACAGAGGTAAACCAAACACTTTACCGATCCATGATTGGTAAGCTAATGTATGTAGTTCATGTACATACTCAAATGGTGCACTTCTCTAAATCATTGCTTCCAAGAGAATCCATGGATTGGAAACCTTGAGAAATCGATTTAGAGCTCCCTAGGCATGGAGTGCAAGGGTGTTAAGAATGCTCTCAGCTAGAGCTATTAAGCCAATAACCTTGCTAGTAAACCATGCAATGGGAGATTCAAATGAAGATAAGGGCAATAATGCCAATATCCCCAAGAATCAATATGAGAATGCAAATGCAATGCAACTATGCTAGAAATAAAAATGCAAGCTAAGCTATAAAAATGAAAGATAGAAGTATTACAAAGCCTCCTAGTTAAGCTAGATGAAGTAATCTAAAGTATAAAGGAAACTAGGCTAATATGAAGCTATGAATGTCATGAAAATGCAAGAAATGAAACTATGATAGCATGTAGATGCAAAAGCCAAGAATGCTCCAAATTTTCAAAAGCTCCAAAGTGACCTAGAAAACTTGCAGTATAACATTAGCATAAAAAGATTGATCCAAGAATGAAGAAGAGAGCTCTCCTTTTATAAGAAATGAGAAAGAATGGACCATGGAGATTAAGAGGCAAAAGATTTAATCAATGGTGGAGCTTGAAAGAAGAGTAATCCATGTGCACAAGTATCCTCCAATGAGAAAATAAGAGTTGACTTTTGTGCCCATATGAGACAAAAAGTACTTTTCTTCTTTTTAAAAATAAGAATAATGCTTTATTTGTGCAACTTAGGATAAGAGGAAAAGTGGGGGGCTTTTTATTTAATAAAAGAGGAGGAAAATCCTTTTAATTAAATAAAGACTTAGGATAAGATGGTTAGCCCATAGAATAGAATCAAATAAATGATAGAACCAAGATTTGATCAAGAATAAGCAATTGATGATTTTAGCAAATAATGCTAGGAAGGGGCTAATAGTCTAGATGACCATTTTTAGATGATTACATTTGCCCCTCTTTGACTAATGTGTGATCGATCTGGGAACACATTACATCAAAGAATAGACCAGCCAAGAAGGCAAATAGATAGAGATTTGACTCCAAAGAATGAAGTGTAGAGAGATAGAAAATCCTACATGGTCAACCTGGTAGCGACAATACTGAACACTTAGGAAAGAGATGGACAGTATCATAACTTGAGATGAGAACTAACATGTCAAGCGCAAAGATAGATCGATTAGAGAAAATGGAATGGTCAAGCATATGCTCTAGAGAATAGTCAATAGGATATGATGTGTCTGCCCCCTCGGGATCGAAAGCAAAATTAGGTAGAGGGAAAATAGAAGCAAGAGAAACATGATCAAATCACTAGAAATCATAATCGAAGATGAAAGATAAGAGAATAACCATCAAGTAGTGAAGATATGCCCTAGCAAAGATCTTAGAGAGATGAAATGAAATGTGAATGAAAGACTAGAAGGGTGAGAGAGATGAGAATGAAGAAGGAAAGAATTCCCTAGCAAAGATCAAAGGATCAGGCCTCATAGGTTAGCCAACTGCGCAGAAGAAGTAGAAAGGTAATTTGGCCGATCAAGGTGAACTCAGATTTTGGTTTCAATCCTGAAATGAATAGAAAATGATGTGATATGAAAGAAAAGAATCGAAAGACATGATCAGGAAGAAGTGAAAGGTGAGTGTAGTTTGACTAATAAGTCCTCGAAAGATAAAAGGAGAGCTCTCTCCATATGCAAGATGCAAAACTAACTAACATGAACCTAAAAATGCAAGCTACTATGAAAAGTGGTTTACTTGCAAGGTCACAAAGCTATTAGACTCTAATATTCATCATTGAGTGTTATTGGTAGTGTCGCAAGATCATACAATACACACTAGTATAACTATGTGAATCTGAATATGATCTATATCAGATAGATATGTGGGAATCCCACCTAGGCATCAAAGACATATAGGTCAAGAGTGAGATTACCTAAGTTTAATGTAGCAAGATTATACTCACATCGAGACACAAGGAAAGTCAAGATGGCTATAAGTATGCACTTGCAAAAATAGTGAAGGATAATACCTTGTAGACCCTAATGTCAATTGGAACAAGCATAAATGCTCATGACAGTGAGGATAAACAAGATATACCCACAAGTAGAAAGCAAATAAGACATGTCCACATGCCCCAATCTTCTAGCTCAGCATCATCAAAAAATATTAGGGAGAGAACACTCTGAAAAGAAATCATCATAGATAGCACACAAAGAAATAAAGCAAATTTTAGCAAGTCAAGTGTTTAAGTGCGTGTGTGTAGGTCATAGAGTCAAACTTTGAGTATCGCATCTGCTAGTGAGAAATATTGCATCATTCAGGATTGCGGATAGGATATCTAATAAGTGTTGAGAAACACTCATGCTAGGAAAGTGTTGAAAAACACAATTGGGGTGGTGTTGAAAAACACCATTGGAACCAAGAGGCCCAAGAAACCTGAACGCACAAAGAGACCCAATATAAGCTAGAACAATGTATGCCCCCTAGACTAAGACAAGAGTCAATTCCAGGCTAGGAGAGGCAAAGCAAGAAGTGGAGTGAAGGAGTGCCACACAAGACTGATAGACATAGGTGCAAGGGTCTCAAGTAGCACCTATTTCTAGGTTTTCACCACTTGATAGATTTTTTTCAGGACTTTTTTCAATTTTTTTTTGTATTTTTGCTACCAAGGTGCCTGTTTCCAGGTTTTCACCAAAGCACTTTTTCTATTTTTTTTTTGAATTTTTTTTTTTTTTTGGTGAGACATCAAAGTGCCTATTGCTAGGTTTTCACAAGGATGTTCATTTTTTCAGTACTTTTTATGCTTTTAAGGATTTTTTAGCATCATATATGAATTTTTTTATTTTATTTTTTCAAGATCAATAAAGAATATGTACAAAAGAGCTCAAGAACCTTAGGCATAAAACTTTTACAAAAATGTACACACTCAAATGGTGCACTTCTCTAAATCATTCCTTCCAAGAGAATCCATGGATTGGAAACTTTGAGAAATTGATTTAGAGCTCCCTAGGCATGGAGTGCAAGGGTGTTAAGAATGCTCTCAGCTAGAGCTATTAAGCCAATAACCTTGCTAGTAAACCATGCAATGGGAGATTCAAATGAAGACAAGGGAAAAAATGCCAATATCCCCAAGAATCAATATGAGAATGCAAATGCAATGCAACTATGCTAGAAATGAAAATGAAAGCTACACTATAAAAATGAAAGATAGAAGTATTACAAAGCCTCCTAGTTAAGCTAAATGAAGTAATCTAAGGCATAAAGGAAACTAGGCTAATATGAAGCTATGAATGTCATGACAATGCAAGAAATGAAACTATTATAGCATGTAGATGCAAAAGCCAAGAATGCTCCAAATCTTCAAAAGCTCCAAAGTGACCTAGAAAACTTGCAGCATAACATTAGCATAAAAAGATTGATCCAAGAATGAAGAAGAGAGCTCTCCTTTTATAAGAAATGAGAAATAATGGACCATGGAGATTAAGAGGAAAAAGATTTAATCAATAGTGGAGCTTGAAAGAGGAGCAATCCATGTGCACAAGTATCCTCCAATGAGAAAATAAGAGTTGACTTTTGTGCCCATATGAGACAAAAAGTGCTTTTCTTCTTTTTAAAAATAAGAATAATGCTTTATTTGTGCAACTTAGGATAAGAGGAAAAGTGGGGGGCTTTTTATTTAATCAAAAAGGAGGAAACTTCTTTTAATTAAATAAAGACTTAGGATAAGATGGTTAGCCAATAGAATAAAATCAAATAAATCATAGAACCAGGATTTGATCAAGAATAAGCAATTGATGATTTTAGCAAATAATGCTAGGAAGGGGCTAATAGTCTAGATGACCATTTTTAGATGATTACAGTTCATAGTAGACCAGATATAGCACATGCTATGGGAATTGTTGCTAGATTTTTTGCTAACTCTAGAGAATCACACATGATTGCTACTAAAAGAATCTTAAGATACCTGAAAAAGATAGAGGATTATGGATTATGGTATCCTAAGGAAGGTAAGTTTGAACTGAAGGTCTATACCGATGCTAATTGGGCTAGAAATGTGGATGATAGGAAAAGCACCACCGGAGGAGCATTCTTCTTTGGTGAAAGACTTGTAACCTAGACAAGTAAAAAGTAGGCTTGTATTTATCAGTCTATAGCTGAAGCAGAGTATGTTGTTGCTCTACTAATTGCTCAAACATTGCATATATTAAGCAAGTGTTGGAAGGAATGAACGAGGTAATCACTGACCCAATGATTATATATTGTGACAACACCAGTGCTATTAATATTTCAAAGAATCTAGCGATGCACTCTAAGACAAAGCATATATCAATTAAGTATCACTACTTAAGAGAACAAGTACAAGAGAAGCAAGTGAAGTTAGAATTTTTTACATCTAAAGAACAACTTGTAGATATCTTTACAAAGCCTCTGCCAAATGACACATTTGAATACTTGAGGACTAGACTCAGGGTCCGTCCCCTGTCTACCGGTCACTAATATGATCTGGATGTTGCATCAACTTAATCTTATCAGAAGATCACACATGTTGATGTAGCATAGTTCAGACTTTGGATAATGTTCAAGGTTGTGATTAAGTTTGAAGAACTGAAATAGATTGGTATATCAGTATAGAAAGATACAGAGACTGTATTGGACAACAAAGACTTACTTAGCTACTATAGAGATGATTATTTATTTATTTCTTTGGCATTGTTGTCAAAGGGAGAGATAAATAATATGAATGTTAAACATGCACCGATGAGAACTATCTAAGGGAGAGATAATCTGAAAGGAATAGAACATTGAAGATCAGTTACAGAGAATAGAAGTAGGAACCTGAGAGCTAAAAAGATCATATCTATAGAATGAGAAAGTTGTATTTTATAATGTTGTTAGTAATATAGTGATTAAACATATTAAGCTAGGGAGAGCTTGCACAACATTTGTTCACAAAGTTGTAGAATACATGTTTGGTATGTGTATGGTACACTTCATATTACTTGAGTTACCATCAATGCCAAAGGGAGAGATTAATGAACTACAACTGATTTAGAACCTAAATGAAGAATCTATGATTAAAGATCACTAAGGAGTTGTTGATTAGATATGCAAGATGATTAAATCAATATTATGTTGTCATTGATGTCAACTAGCTTGACAATATTTATCTTGTAAGTTACTATACCAAAACATCTGAAGAAAGGTGAAAGAGATGAAGAATAGAAGTATCTACATGAGGAAGATGTATATATCAGATGAGGATAAGGAATACACTGAGTAACTTTTTGATGATTCTATGACTTGATGATATTGACTTTATTATGTTGCATTCATCTATGATGAAGAATAGAGCTCAAAGACACAAAGTAGTGTTGTCGGTAAATGAAGCATTCCAGTATACACCGACAGAGTGTAGTGTATACCTAGCGCAGAGTTAACCGAGATTGTGTTCACCGACACATTTCTTTGTTAACCGAGAAAAATAGAAAGGAATTAAATGATTAGTCTAGCTGATAAGATTGATGAGCTGGAATGTGTATGAAATCTAGGTAATAGATAAGGTTTGTTATGAAGATCAACGGCTAACATAATTCAAGGAAGATCTAATGGAGACGATTGAAACGTGTTACTAACACATCAACCGAAGAAGGTTAAAGCGGCAAAATCAATGAATGAGATTAAGTGAAAATATCTAATGGATAAAAAGAAAATGATTTACTCGTCTATATAAGAGACATTGGTTTCATTGTTGAAATGATTCCGGAGGAAGAAGATACTATAGAATTATCATGTGAACAATTTTTCATGCATTTTGATCATACTGGTTAGTGAGAACCGAACTACAGAACAATTACCGAGCTACAAAGAGTAATTACCGATGGATAGTAAGTTGATATAGTGTTGAATCTGAAGTGATATATTGATCAAAAATATTTGTATGAGCTGAATATTGATCTATAAACTATAATTAAAGTTGTATCAAGGAAGATCATCTACTGTTACATATTTAACCATTGTACACAATCAAATCTCTTAACCAAGTGGACTAAGAAAGTCTTTTTATGTTTCATTCATAAAGTGAACATTGTTATCCTGTCAACCCCAGAGTGATTGCTGGTTGGATGATAAATTCTAGTTTAAAATCCTCTAACAAGGTCACACCTAACAGTGTGTTTGTAACCTTTAACATGGTTGGGTCTTCACCGACCTCACTTTAGAAGAGTGAACATTTTTGGGTTTCTAGTCCCAGGTGTTTTTTCCCTTCATAGGGTTTCCACGTTAAATCTATTGTGTTATGTATTGATTGTGATATTTGTTTGTTATCATAATTTTCATATTACGTGTTAGATTTGATTGGTAACTACTATAATTTTTTAGACTAATAATCAGTAAAAGCATAGATAGTGAAAGTATTTTATGTTTACCAAGTAGCAGAAGTTGAAGAATTTGTTTTGGATTATACATTTTGTTTTGGGACACTGGATAAATAATTCACCCCCCTCTTAGTTATTCTAACACAACTTTGCACTAGATCTAAATTCACTCAAGACAAGGCAAGCATCCTTAAAATAATTTTCTGATCAAGGAAGGAAATTCATTGTAGGCTGCATGCATCAGGATAAGCTTACTGATGCCCATCTTAAGAAAACACAAGAAGTAGAAGCTATGCTTGAGCAGGTGAAGAGTTCAGTGATAGACACATCCACTGATGTGAACATGTGCAATAATTTCTATCAAGGTCATTTGGACAAGATAGAGAAGGTAGAGAAAGAGATGGCAAAGATAAGGTCTAGATAGACTCAGTTGAGGAATGCTCTTGCGCCCTCACTAGACATTCTCAATCAGAAAATAAAGGATATTGATGCCACCATGATAACCTATGATCAAGGTCCGAGCACAGATTTGAAGATGGAGAAGCTTCAATATGCTTTATGTGCCCATCTCTAGATAGTTAACTCTTTGATAACTTTTTGGAAGGAGATCTAGAACCTCAAGATAGCATATCCAGATGTTTTCCCTAAGTAAGTATGTGCAAATACATTTTTTTGGTACACCTTTGTCATTAATGTCAAAGGGGGAGTTTGTTATACATAATATGGAGTATAATATGTATAGGGAGATATAAGATTATGTATAAGAATTGTATAGAAGACAAAAGTTTTTTTGTGATAAGGGATAGTTAGCAACTTGGCCATATTCCTTTGTTTCCATCAATGCCAAAGGGGGAGATTGTTGGCAAGTTGTCTATATTGAGGTGTATGACTAGATATAGTGTTGTCATTATTGCAACAAAGTCATATAGTAGTTTGGAGTAAGTGCACTTGATGTAAAGATCAGAATTCGGTTAAGTGTTGAAGACTGGACAGTGTACAAAGTTCCTATAGCTTAGAGCATCAGCACACATGTGTACGAATGAATTATGGTATGCACCCTAGAAGTTAATTTGGTTAGACTATATTCTTTCTTAGTCTATGAGTGCATGATCAGATGTGCAAGGATGAGAAAGTTATAGTCAGTTGAAGTTGCACAACCAGTGTTTGCCAACAGAGAATAGAGCATGGAGCTGATAGTTAGTATTTTGGTTGCAATTGTAATAAAATATTATAAAGGCTATGCGCCTATTGTATTTAGGTTACCGACATGTTTATATGTATAATTTTAATCACAATTAAGCCAATTCATTTGGAAGCGTTGTTTGTAATTAGTTATAGGGCCGAACTAATTATGTATTTTGTATGAGCATATAAATATAAGGTGTGCCCATTGTATTCAGTATGGAAGTTGATAGAGAGTTGTAATAAGTAGAGCAGAAGTATGCAAAGACACTAGAAGATGTATTAGAGCTTTTCTAGAGGTCAAAGCATCAACGCATCAAAGGAATTGATCTGACAAGAAGTGTCATAGTGACAGTTCATCCTGCAGATATAGTGTATATCTAAGATCAGAAGGTTGTAGCCTTCACCACTTGAGTAGTGAGCTCTTGGATAGTGTGTCCTCTCCCCTAATAGGGAAAATTGTAAAAGAATCCTAACAGGGTTCGACCCTTAACAAGTTCTACTGTGCTTAAAGAATTGTAAAGCTACTCCTAACAGGGAAAAGGATCTTCTAACAAGGATCACAAAACACTATTACAGAATATTAGTGGGTGTCAATTCCCACCGGGGTTTTTACCTATTTGGGTTTCCCCGTAATCATATTGGTGTCATGTGTTGATTTCATGTTTCATGTTTATGTGAATGTTTATTTTAGTACTTAAGCATTTAAGTTCAACATACAGATTAAAGTGAAAATTTAAAATACAGTGAACACTGATTCACCCCCTCCCCTTTGAGTGTTCCCATTCCTAATAGAGAATTCATAATATATTAATCTTATAAACAATTAGATAATATATCAAGATCTGTTTAGACCAGTTAGCAGCAGATGAAACATAAAAATTGACTCTCTTAAATCAAAGTTAGAGATAGATATTATTTAAAGGACTAAGCATCTACAGATGATAATAAGGAGTGTAGATACAAGTAGCTTCTTAGAGTATAGAAAATTCGCATAAGAAAAACAATCTAGATCACTACAGACTGAGTAGGGGATTGTTGGTGTTAATTTCTAATCATAATATCCATCTTCTAAACATGATATTAACTAAATCACTAAGTGGGTGAGGATACATATATATTACAAGATGGCAATGCTGAAAAGACTTGGCATTGACTCTATATGAGCAATGCAAAATTAACATAAGAATAATAATGTACACAATGATGTGATTCAAAAGAGAGGTCAATGTAATCAAACATTTATATAGTTGAAAATCTTATCAGTTCGATACAAATATCCTTGCATAAAATAAATCAAACATAATAATAGGAGGTTAGCCTACTTAGAGTATATTACCATCTCACAAGAAGATCAGACAAGTGATCATGATAAGGAGATCATTCACATGAATCATCAAGATATATTAGGAACTGTAAGATAACACCTTAGCATTAAAAGATAAAGTTTATGTAGAGTAGATCATGTGTACGAAAGAATCCATTACATCAACGTATACTTGTGTATCAAAAATTGATCTAAATTATAACATAAGTGATATTAAAAATATAATTATGGACAATCTAAGTAAATAGTCCCATAATTTAAAATAAATTTCACAAAGGGATATTACAACAACATCATAGCCTTGCAAATCATTAGTTATAACTCATTGCCCCAATAGGGGGCATTACAGTAATTTCAACTGCATAGACTAATTCTAAAGATCAGATAGCATAAGTGTAAAGAAAATTGAAGTATTTGTCCTCACATATAAAGTATACTGATAGGGGATAGTACAGTGGTAAGGCCAAAGAATTTAGCCCTAAGGAAAGTAGTGTGGCACTCTCGATGCATGCAAGCACCCATTTACAAGCCATGGCAGGAAAAGAGGGTTTGAAGTCATATTCATAAATGCTAGTTTTCATTCAACATATGTAAATTTAGTGTATGTTGGTTGTGAGAAAAAATACTTGTCTGAAAATAGCCGCAGAACCTCAAAATACTTGTTGATACTGAATAGAAAATACCTCAAATAATACTATTTAAAATAAAAATGTCACCCAAGTACTTGGGTACTATAGACACCCCACCAATTGGATCTTGAATAGCTTCCTTCACATGTGTGCTGAATAACTTGATCTAGTCCTCCTTTGTTCACTGCAACCTTGATCTAATTCACCGTGCCAAGTAAAAATGAAATGAGAAATTAAATCTCTTTTTTTTAAGTTATGCCCGTGTTCATCAAAATTTTGACCTACACAGTTTTGGTCAAAATTTTGACCAACATGGGCATGGATTAAAAAAATAAAAATTTCCTTCTATAATCTGACCAACCAAAACCTTTTTATTTGATGGTCAAAAATTTTGGTAGAAAAATAAGGTCAAATGTACTAGTGATAATACCTACTGAGAAAATGTTTAATTGGATGATATAATTCATCTTGTAGATAATAATCATGGAAACAAGTCTCACATCCTTCTACTTAATGTTTTTGATTTTCATCACATGCATGTTCCACTTGGATCTAGTTATGGTTTCAACTTCTTTCTTAGTATTCTTCATCGTAGTAGATATTTTACCCACGTTGTCAAGTCCAGTTACCAAATTAATGAGTTCCTTGATAATATTTATTGATTTGTCTCCAATCCATAAGAATTGATCATGAATCCTACTCAACACTGTCTTAATCCATTCAGGTTCATCAAACTCATATAAATCTATCATTTGTAGTATGTTTAGGTTTTGAAGCTTTGCGAAGTTGGATTTCTGTGATTCATCATCATTCAACATCTCATCTATCTCATTGTGTATCTCAATGTCTCCTATAGACTCCAACTTACAATGAATATTTGTCCCAATATCCTCTACATGTAATACTCCATGTGGTGTTTGTGAGAATGCACCTTTAGGGTCATCTTCCATAGATTAGAATGGATGTTTCTTAAATTTATACCTAGTCTTCTCCTTTACATCAAATATATGAGGTATATCCATGTTTTCAAATTGCTAAAACTAAAAATCAATCTCACAAATAGATCTAAATACCTTCTTCACCAAACTAGGGTTGCAGATCATGCAAACATTGAAATTGATCCAGCTACTCCAAGATCTCTTTCCGCCTCTTCAACCTTGCTTGAATGGTGATAAAAATGATCAAGTATGCTCATATATAGTTTGCAAGACATTTTGACACATTAAATGCACTCCAAAAAGTTGTAAGAAGGCCATTTATCCATAAAACTAATGGTGATCAATATGAGTCACATTCTAGATGTTGCAAAAATAAATCTAAAATTAGAACACATTTATTCAATTGGACATAACCTCACATACTCTCAATCTTCATATCAGGGGCTAAATAATTGATTGGAGAATTCCTCCAAAGCTCACCCTTAGGCCATGATTGTCCATGCTTGGCCATTTAGGTTGGAATAGAAACATTAGCTTCAAGAAAAGATCTAGTAGAATATACTGCTTCACTGTGTCCTTAGATTTGGTCTGATTCTTCTCCTTCCACACTTTGTCATTGTCCTTGCTTCCTAATTTTACAAAGAGCTTATTAAACTCATCCACATACTCTTCTAAGCTCTTTCCAATGTCACCAATATTTTTCTTTGTTTCTATAGGTGGCCTTCTGTTACCAACTGGTCCATTATATTTGCAGTACTTGGCTATGCGTCCCTCACTGTTACACTTAAAATAAGTAACAGGTGGTTTGACAAGCTGAAACCTATTTTGATTAGACTGCAACTCACATCTCCTTGCAATGTGCCCAAAATTGTTTCATTTGTAATAAATGATCTTATTGGATGCAGTAGGTTGTCTAACATAATCTTGATTCTTCCATCTTTCATATAGTTTCCTACATTCATTTTTTCTATATCCATATGTCCAACAATTAAAGAAATAACTAGAAAAAGGTTTGGAAACATTCTTACCTCTACAATCCTTCTTCATGCGACCAAATTTTTTGCACTCAAAATATCTACCTTTTAAAGGTTTTATCTTCTCTCTAGGTTTATCATCTTGATTAGGTTCTTCTTGATGATTAGTTGAATCATCTATTCTGCCTTCATATTGTTTTCCTTGAGATTTGGAACATTTATCTTTATCAAAGCCAACTCTAGTCTTGTCACCTTTAGGATTTTATTTTCCATATTTCTCATCAATCTTGTTTCTTCTCACATGAAGTTTCTCAATGTGATTCTTCGCTTAAAAAAGTTCTCCCTTAATGATG